>MU673810.1:42470-52938 GCA_026770625.1 Nicotiana glauca | reverse complement strand
AGACTGCTATAGACAACTATATACCTCAAAACTTGAAGCCAGCCACATACTATCAAACTAGACATATTGCCTACATACCCTTAATAGAAATATAAGTGTAAAAAGACGGGATTGGGTCACGTCATACCCTTATATAAATATATACAAACATATCGTACCAAAATGAAAAGCAGCTCTAGATCAAGTGGAGCACGGTAACTCTCGCTGATCATGTATCCTATGAAGGGGGACCTTCAGCTTTCCTACCTGCACATGCGGGCATGAAAAGCAGGCCCCATGAAATAGGGCGTTAATATGAAAAATGCACTGAGTATGTAAGGCATGAATATTAGTAAGTAAAAGGCATAAATAAAATATGGAATAAAGATATCCAAGTGTAAATATGTATAACTTTGTCAATTCTGAAATTTTTATAATGTCACGCACTGCATATAAATGTCGTGTCATACATGGTTATATACGTACATAACATCATCAAGCCACTGAGGGCATCCCATTATATTATCTCGGCCACTGTGGGAAACATCATCAACATATGCTAACTGATCAGGTGGTGGTGCGTATATAACATTGTAACCTTTTTTCCATATCCCATATACAAATAAATAAGCATATATAATGACATATGGTCATAGGTCCATGTACATATATAAATGAATGAAACACATGGAACATATGTAATAATCTTAATATTCATTCAGATAAATTTTTTTTTAACTGTGTACTATTTTGAGACCCATGAACAAAGGATATAACAATATGTCACATGGGGAATCAAGAACAAAGAGACCCTAGTATTTCTATGAACCGGGTCGTTTGTGAAGACTGTGTGTTTGCTCGTTTATTCTGTATAACTTAAACCATGCCAAAAAGAAAGAATGGATGGCCTTAACATACCCGAAGTAGGCAAAACCCCATATAATATTCTCGTAGGAGAATTTGATTTCAAAAGTCTTGTTGTTTAATGTCCTGTAGGCTTGAATGTAACGTTTCTAAGTTACTCCTTCTTTTCAAGACAATAAAAGTGCTAACATATATTCTGAAAGTGCTAATCTTTGTTTCTAATGTTCTGAAGCTTTTTGAAAGCTTGAAACATCTAACCTACAAGATGTTATGGAACAAACCACTTCAAATGCCATTTGCTTCAAAGCCTTTCTCAAACTTGAGTGTGTCAGAGTTCCCTAAGGGCCTCAAAAGGACCCTGGGAAATGCTCATACCCAAATTTTAAAACCAGAATATGGACAAGTGCGGTGTGAAAATGCCAACCCTCATGCGTCCAAGTTCAGAGGGAGCTCATGGGTCCCTAAGCAAGACTCACATAAGAAGGGCAGAACTTAAGAGACTAAGAGAGAGTGCAAGTGCAAAAGTAGAATTCTGAGAGGGAATAGGGGAAAAGGATAGGGAAACATATACACATAAGGGGTTCAGGGGGATATGAAAATTGAAAAAGGGCAAAGGGCAGGTTTTGGGCATGCCCAGTAATGGAGAATGCTAGCATACCATAAGCATGTCCAAACACACATTAATAGAGGCTAGGATACCAAGGGATCATGTTTGGTTCATGGGAAACAACTTACATATTGCAATGCTCCAATCCATAGCTTAAACACACAAGAGGGTGGGGAATAGGGGTTCATAATAGAAACAGACAAGAA
This sequence comes from Nicotiana glauca, assembly GCA_026770625.1. Lineage (NCBI taxonomy): Eukaryota > Viridiplantae > Streptophyta > Magnoliopsida > Solanales > Solanaceae > Nicotiana > Nicotiana glauca. Next base: position 51,282 of record MU673810.1, on the reverse strand, counting down.
AGAAATCAGCATGCTAATTTGAGTGTTGAACTATACAGAAATAGTAAGTAGACATGGATACAAAAGGAGTAAATAAACATATTGTTGTGGTTCTTAAATCTTAAATCAACGCATACCAGTTCCAAAGAAACAAATAGAGAAAAAGCAATAGGTCTTGTAAATAGGCCACGGTGCAGTCAAGAAGAGAGAATACTATTGTGTATAAGTATGAGTTCCGAAAGACTATGTCTGTTTGTCCAGAAAATTTAAGAGTCTTCATGTATTTATAGTATAAAAATCAGGCAGAAATAAAGTAAGAAAACAGTTAAGGAACTGAATATCGATTAAGAATCAATCATACAATACTTCCTTTAATTAAGGAACTCATATTCAAACGGGAAAACTATTTGAGGGAAGAAATCAAATAAATATTTTTTACAAAGCATGCAATTAGGGGTAAATACATAAAAAGTTACTTAAGGGCAGAATTTTGAAATACACGGTTACATAAATAAGGTAAGAAAAATCAATTAGTAGCCAGTAAATCAAGGATCAGAGATTTACTGATCTCTGAATGAACCAAGTCAGAAAAACTAAGGAAAACCTTTGACTCAAATCGAGTAACAGGGAAATCAGAAAATAGGGAAAGAAATCAATCAACATTATACAAAATAAGTCTGTAATCAATCACAATTGAAAGCCACTTAGAAGGGAAGTTCAGCACACATAAAAAATACATAAGTAACAGGCATGCGAGACAAAGTGAAAGTATCATGCAGTTTGCAAAATAAGTAAGCAGTAGACTACAGGAATATGGTAATTCAAATAACATGCGAAAAAGGGGGTCAAGTAAAGGTCTTATAGAGTTTAGCAAAAGTCAGAATCACATGAAGAAACAAAATTGAAGTAACGGTTTTGAGACTTAATGAAGCAATAGATGAAACAAATCTAGGAACTCGAATAGGTCCAAAAAAATAAGCAAGTTCAGAGATGAAGCAAAAGAAAATCACGTAGCCAATAGTCTCAATACTCAAATGAAACCCCAAATTTTAAGGTTTTTCCCAATAATCGAGCGTATAGATAAAAGGGCAAGTTATCAAGGAAAACGTACTGACGAAATAACTTCCGAAATCTTATAATGAAATTGAGACTTTTGACATGCATCATTCAGTAAAAGAATCAAACTTGGAGAAACAACAAAAAATACAGTAGGAGACACTACATAAGAAATACAGTAGAAGTAACGACACAAGAAATATAGTAGCATAATAGAAAAAACACATAGAAGAAACATACTGGCAGAAATACCATAAGAAATTCATTAGAAGGAACAGCATAGGAAACACAGTAGAAGAAACAGCATAGGAAATACGGTAGAAGAAAGACATAAGAAATACAGTAAAACACGCTAAAGATCAGAAAAATTTTAAAGGACAACTCGACGAAACACTAAATCTAAAAAATATGAATGCTCGGAAGGTGTAGTTTTGAAAGAACTTTGAGAAAAATGCTTAAGAGCTTAGAGAAAACACAAATATACAGTGGATCTAAAAGAATCGGAATAACCTCGAAGGTTTAGGGTTTCAAAAGAACCCAAGTAGTGAGAAAGGCTTGGAAAAGTCACTGTTCTAAGTTAGAGAAGTCAAAACCAGGCTCGAACAGTTATGACATGCCGGAGCAAGGCTGGAGATGGTCATAGAACTCGAATCATTCTAAGCCTGGACAAAGCTTATTCATGGTCATACCTCGACACTACAATAATCAGGCGTGTAGGAGCCATAGGAGGCGGGAATAGGACTTTCATAGCCTTGGAAGCCATAGATTGCGGTGGCTTTTAGGGCGTAAGTGGTCGGAGGCGACTAGGGTTTTGAGAAGCTTCGATAGAGTTCGAGAGAATGGGGGGAGGGGGGTTGAAAGGAGGCTGATGATGTAAAATGAGTAGGGTTTAGGGGGTAATGGGTAATTAAAAATGGTAAGGTTGAAATGTGGTTGTTAATCAAATCAACAGCCTGGATTAAATGGGGAGCCAGGAGGGTCGTTTGAATGGGCTGTGGGTCGAGTAAATTAGGGTTGGGCTAGGGTATTGGGTTGGTTTATTGGGGTTGGGTATTGGGTTAGATTTAGGCTAAATTTGAAAGCCAAATTTGGCGATACGTTAAATAGCCCTTTTCACCATTTAATTTATACAAATATTAAATGAATTTATGAAAACTAATTAAAAGCAATAAAATAATTTATAATATACAATTAAAAATTTAAAAATACAGGTCTTAATTTTAGGAATATAAAACATAATTGAATCTTAAAATAGCTAATATTGCGATTATATGCAATTTAGCCTTAAAATATTAACAAATTTGTAAAAATATGCAAAAAATTAACTTAGCTATATTTTAGCATAAATATAAAATTCTAATTAATTAATTACAAAAAATAATAATTTTGGAAATAATCATTGATTATTTATTGATGAAAAAGGGAAATAAACCAGTTTAAAAAACTTAAAAATTATGGAAAAAATAGTAAAATGCTTGGACATACTTATATATGCATATATATGCTATTTTTTAAAGATATTTTGCATATAAAAATATGAAAGGAAAAATTGGGTATCAACAACTGCTCGTCATTACCCGAGAAGGATGAAAGAGTTATCGGGTAAAGATATGATGACCAATTTGACCGAACGAAATGTTTTGAAGAAATTTGGCCGTCGAACCATGATTGTTGTCTTTGGATGGTTAGGATGTCGTCCTCGGACCATGACATCCTGGGCCATGAAGCTTATAATAAAGGATTCACGGGCTATGAAATAATGCTCTAAGGGCTATGATAATGACGCCTCCGATCCATGATGCCTTTGAATAATGATGTGCGAAAAAATTAAAAGAATCTTTAGGCCATGATATGGCGTTCTCGGGCTATGAGGTTGATGGTTTCACACATATATTTCATCAAGTCGCTATTGAGGTTGGATCCATTATCAGTAATGATAGACTCTGGAATCCCGAATCGATAGACGACACGATCGTCGACAAAATCTTCCACGACTTTCTTGGTTACTTCTCTGTAAGATGCTGCTTCGACCCACTTGGTGAAGTAGTCGTTTGCCACTAGGATGAACCTGTGCCTATTGATAGCGGCCGACTCGATTAGACCAAAAACATCCATTCCCCAAGCGGCGAATGTCCATGGTGAGCTCGTTGTATTAAGCTCATTGGGAGGTACCTTTATCATGTCTGCATGTATCTGACATTGGTGGCATTTCCAGACATACTGGATGCAGTCAGTTTCCATAGTCATCAAGAAGTAACCAGCCCGGAGTATTTTCTTTGCTAAAACAAAACCATTCATATGTGTACAGCAGGTCCCAACATGGATTTCTTCTATTAATTTAGATGCTCCCTTCGTGTCGACACACCATAATAATCCTAAATCTGGAGTCCTCCTATATAGGACTCCTCTGCTGTGAAAGAAATTGTTAGACAACCTTCGAAGTGTGCACTTCTGAGTAGTGTTTGCAAGTTGTGGGTATTATCATTTGCCAAGTATTCCTTGATATCATGAAACCAAGGCTTTCCGTCTGCTTCTTCTTCGACATGAGCATAGTAAGCTCGCTGATCATGGATCTTATAGATGTGCCGGTGAATTTCGGCACATTTCGATACTAATTGCTTAGATTTTTGCTTGTTCTGAGTTAAATTATCTCCCTTAATTACGTAGTTTTAGTATTTTTGTAGCACATGAAGTTTAAGGACCCAAGAACATGGAAATGAAAGCAAAAAGACAAGAAAAGAGCAAAATGAAGCACAAATGGGGATATGCGACGCATTATGCATCACAAAACCTATATGCGAGCCGCATAAGTGTGCAGAGGATAGCAGATTAAAAGAAAGTTAGCCAAAATCTGATGCAAGAAATGCGGTCCAGAATGCGATCGCATAACAGATTTGTGTACCGCATAATGGACCACAAACTCACGGAGAGAAGTGCTGATGGTTAAAAATGCGACGCAAAATGCGATCTCATAGATGCAATGCGGATTGCAAACCCATAATGCGATGATGGACCTGAAACTGGGGTTCTGAAATGCGATGGGCATGAAGAAAATGCGGACCGCATGTCTGATCTACGACAGAAATGCGGTTGCATAATTGACCTGAAAGGGCATTTTTGTCCGTTTTGTGTCTCAACTTTTGGCCCTCTATAAATAGATTTAAGGTGATTTTGTGGGCTCATCTTGTCTGACATTGAAGCTACAAGTCAAGGCATTAATATTCCTCTCTTTTGGAAGCTTTTGGGTCAAGAATCTCTCACTCTGTAAGCTTTATGACATTTAATATTCTCTTGCTTTTGTATTTTAATATGAGTAGCAAACTTTAAATACTAAGGTTGTGGACCCTAAATGGGTGTTATGTTAATGGGTGTTTAACATTAAATATATATATAATGGTTGGTTGATATTTATTCACTTCTCATTCTTTATTTGTTATTGGTGGTTGCAAACATTAACAAATGCCATTAAATTCTTGCTTTGCTTGGGAAGTGGGTTGGAATTTGGTAGAAGTGAATATCAAAGACTCAACGCTTTAAACCTTTTTTAACAAAATCGCTTAGGGATAAGTGGGTTTTATTTAGCATATATTGATTGTTCTTAATAGCAACTCTTTTATATTTGGAAAAATTATAAAGTGGAAATACTACTCAACTATTGGAAAATATTGGGTAGTCATCTAGACATCATTTTCATACCAAACGGACCTTCCATTAAAAATATATCATATTAAAACCGGTAGCATTACAGTTCATTAAAGGGGGCATAACCTTGATTTCTTTAATCCAATTAATTACGTATCTAAATCTCAACATTAGTTATTCCTTCAAATCACCTCTACACCATACTCTTCCTACAATTAACCAGGTAGAATTAAGATATAAGTCAAGTGATACACTAATCAAGTAGCTTTTCACACCTTTTCCCTGTGGGATTCGACCCCAACCTTGTTGGATTATTATATTTGACACCGACCGCCTTATACTATTTATTAAAGTGTAATTTGAGCGTATCAAAAGACCTTAATAAGCAGAAAAAAATCCTATAAAAATCCTACGGGCAAAAATCATAAGAGCCATTGTCGCCAGCTTGAAAAATTGAATACTTCAGAATTAAAGTGAGCTCGAGTCATAAACCGACTCGGAGACTGGATCTAAAATTGTTAAACTACAACATGCGAAAGGGCAGCATAAGCGTCATTGCCGCCAGCTAAATGAGCCTCCAGGCCGCACATTCAAAATGTCACTTCAACCCAAGGTGCAAGTGTCGCCTACATCTGGACAGCAGGTTCCTGGGCTCACTCTACTCCCTTTTAGCCCTTATCCCCTTGGATAAAAAATCCTGGAAAGTAAGCCTTTAGATTCAATTATAACCTCATTTTAGCTTGCATTTCATCAATAGATTTCGTATTTTACCATTAACTTCTCTAAAAAACTAGCTCGAGAATCAATCACGTATTTTTAGAATCCAATTAACAATTCAATTGTTGTTTTCATTTTCATTGTAAACAAGTTATCATTCAAGCATTCAGATGGAACCATATGTGTCTTTATATGTTAGGCGACATAGATCCCCAGTGGGTTGGTTTGAGCCGGGTGATGGTAGATTATTATGAACAGACTTGGTTCAGGGTGATTTTGGAGAAGGATAAGGTGATTCAGGATAGACTCCGCACAGACCAGTCCAGATAGAAGAGTTACGCAGACCGGAAGGTTCATGATGTTTCATATATGGTTGGAGAGCGAGTCCTGCTTCGGGTTTTGCCTATGAAGGGTGTTCTGAGATTTAGGAAGAAGGGAAAGTTGAGACCGAGATTTATTGTCCCTTTTGAGATATTGAGGCATGTTGGGGATGTTACTTATGAACTTTCCTTACCTCCCAGCATTGTAGGAATTCATCCGGTATTTCACATTTCGATGCTCCAGAGGTATCACGATAATCCATCACATGTGTTAGATTTGAGTACAGTCCAGTTGGACAAAGATCTATCTTATGTGGAGGAGCCAGTAGAAATATTGGATAGGCAGGTCAGAAAGCTGAGGTCAAAGGACATTTCATCAGTAAAGGTTTAGTGGTGGAGTCAATCGGTCGAGGAGGCGACCTGGGAGACCGAGCTGGATATGTGCAGTCGTTACCCTCATCTTTTCACTACTTTAGGTATATCTCTATGCTAGTTCGAGGACGACAGTATGTTTAAGTGTAGGAGGATGTAAGGACCCAGCCAGTAGTTTTAAGAATTAATGCCCTGATCCCCTATCAACTGCTTTCCCCGTGTTTATTTCTACCATTTTGAATTGTCGGGATGTTCAGTCTTGAGTTTCGGAGAGTTTTGGAACACTTAGTCCCTAAATGAGAGCTTAAGTGCTGGAAATTTGATCGTAGTCAGAACTGTGTAAAGACAGCCTCGGAATGGAATTTTGATAGTTTCGTTAGCTCCGTTGGGTGATTTCGCGCTTAGGGGCATGTTGGGATTGCGTTTTGGAGGCTCGTAGCTACTTTAGGCTTGAAATGCCTAGAGTCGAATTTTTAAAGTTTCCAGTTTGATGGTGAGATTTTGATCTGAGGGTCGGAATGGAATTTTGGAAGTTGGAGTAGTTTTGTAGTGTTGAATGTGACGTGTGTGCAAAATTTAGGTAATTCGGATGAGGTTTGATAGTCTCTTTGATCGAAAGCGTATTTTGGGAGTTTTTTGAAGTTCTTAGGCTAGAATTCGATGATAAATTTGTGTTTTGATGTAGTTTTGAGTGTTCCGAAGATTGAGACAAGTTTAAGTGATGTTATGGGATATGTTGGTATGTTTGGTTGAGGTTCCGAGGGCCTTGGGTGTGCTTTGGATTCTCCACGTGTAATTTTTGGTTGGCACAACTCTTTCCTTTTAGGAAAGGGGTTTTGCAATTTTGAAGAGTTGCCACCTAACGATTTTAAGGTGCGTCAAGGCACCTATGGACTACAACTACGTTTGATAACCATAGATAGGGTAAGGGCATGAAATTATCCCATGGGGAAGGTGTTAGGCACCCCTCGTGATCCACTAATGTGGTTCCCGGCTAGATTGTTTTGTGAATTTGTGCAATTAACTAGTAAACAAAAAAGGCTCAAATAATAGGGTCTTTCAAATACACAAGTGTTTGAAAACGATTAAATAAAGCAAGGTTTTGGAAAGAGTTATAATCTAAGCATGCTAATGAATTTAAAGGGGTCCTAGGTTTGTTTGTAATATGGATCACATCAATGCAATAACCGGTAATCACTCCTCGAATGAGGGGTTACACGTGGTATTAGCGTACCGGTAATCATATCCATATCTACCGTTCCCACCCCGTAAAGGTGTTATAGCGTGAATTGGTCTCAACCTCTATTGCGTGCTATTACCCATCCCATTCCTATTAGTCCCGAAGGAATTTTATGACTACTATTCATATAAGAGGGAGGATTTTAGGATGACTCTTAGGTTCAAAGGTAAAAAGGCTAAGGCGACATACAAAACACGTAGTACTGCATTTAAAGGGGAAACATGTAAGCAATTTAGAAGGCTCATATAGACCTCCGCAAATAATGCATATAAATAGCACGACTCAAACACAATTAGAGTCTGAATTTTTTAAGTCCTAAAGTAGGGTATTTGAGTCATAACCAAATTCATTATATAGCTCAGATAAGAACTTCGAATCAGGATTGCCTGTTGGTTGTAGCAATTATTAATTAACGAAGGCAGTTTCAGTTTTTTTCAAGTAGTTACCTAAGGCTTGCCTAGGGATAATAATGATATCCTCTGAGTATGACATCTATATTGATTAGGAATGCAGTAGAGTAGTGATTAATTTTAAGCAGACAACTTGAGATCCTACAGACATGCTTTCTAACGGTATTAAGTTGAAGCAGTGTTTATGAAACGTATTAAAGAAGCTGTAGATTAATTAACCATTCCAATTCAGAATGTCGACATTAAATAGACAACTTCTCCAACTAAACTATTTTAAATTATATATGGGCATTATTTCTATTATAGCTATTTAGGTCCTATAGGCATGGTATCTAAGTGTGTGAAGGCTGACTTTGGAGCTATAGGCATGATTTCTAAGGGAACGAGTTTGGATACAAGTTGTAATGAAAATTGAGCATCAATTACTTTATATCGTATAAGCATGATTTCTAGTTGCAAGCTGGTTTTTAACCCTATAGGCATGTTATCTATTATTAAAGCCATTTATGTCCTATAGACATGATTTCTAGTTCTTTGAAAGTGAACATGCAAAATTTATTTTAAACAAGCACTGATCCTATAACAATATGTACAGTGACAACAAAAAGGGACGAATTCACAAACACACTCACTCTCAGAAAATAGTTTCAAGTGTTTCAACATACCATACCATAGGCTTGCCCTTATTTTAATTCATCGCTTTATTGTAAGAACGCTCGGTTGGAGATCCTATAAGGACTTTTTTTAGGCTTGTAATGTATGTTTAGGGAAGGGTCGGATAAGCACTTGGATACAAGTGACTTTATCGTCCTTGAACACTACTCACATTTGTCATTCTTTACGCTTTGTTTCTCTTCAATCCACATAGCCTTATTGGTATCTTGATCCCAAGATAGAACCACCTTAAATACCTCTCTAATTCTCTTCAAGGCTTCATAATTTATATATATACACAACTATTTCTCTTTATATATATATCTTTGGAGCTCGAATAATTTCACATTTTGGGGTTCACTTTCCTACACTCATTGCACAATCTTGGTAATTTCCGACTTCACACCACACCCCCAACTAAG
>MU673810.1:4891-23627 GCA_026770625.1 Nicotiana glauca | reverse complement strand
TTTGCTTCTGCATATCGCCACTTAAAGACCACGACCGCTTCTGCGGTCCCCTACCGCATATGTGGTCCTTGCTCCTGCGGATAAATATCCGCTTCTGCGGAAATGCCAATTCCCACTCTTCCGCTTCTGCGACACTACTACCGCATTTTCGGTCTCGCAGATGCGGTTTCCCTTCCGCATCTGCGAAAACTTCCTCTCCAGCCATAAATCGCACATGTGAACCTCCTCCCGCACCTGCGCAACCGCATCTGTGGTTCCTTTTCCGCAAATGTAGAAATACCGGTTACTAGGAAGAACCTGCAATCTCCCAACTCCAAATTTCATCCCGTTAGCCATCCGAAATCACCCCGAGGCCCCCGGGACCTCAATCAAAAGTGCCAACCCATCCTTAAACATGATTCAAACTTGCTCCAATCATCAAAACACCACAATTAACACCAAAACCATCAAATTACATCAAATTCAAGCCTAAGTTTCTCAAAAACTTCTAAAACTCGCATTCGATCAAAAACCAAACCAAAAGACCTCCTAATGATTTGAAACTTTGCACACACATCCAAAATCCCCTAACGAAGCTATAACAACTCTTGGAATTCCATTCCGACCCTCGGATCAAAATCTGACCTATCAACCGGACTTCGCCAAAATGCTAACTTCGCCAATTCAAGCCTAATTCTACATCGGGCCTCCAAAATCAATTTCGATAACACTCCTAAGTCACAAATCATCCCCCGAAGCTAACTGAATCACCGAAAATCACATCCGAGCCCTCTAACTTAATAGTCAACATCCAATTGACTTTTCCAAAATAAGCCTTTCTTCAAGGGACTAAGTCTTTTATTTCCCACAAAAACCAATCCAAATCAACTCAATCACCTCGAATACCGATAATGAAGCATAGAGAAACATAAGATGGGGAAATGGGGCGGTGATTCATGTGACGACGGACTGGGTCGTCACATTCTAAGATCACAATTTCTGTCACAAGGCCTTTACCACATATAGAAATCATCAATTAAACATGGAAGGCATAATAACAACCAACTATTCACAAACTAAGGTCTCACGGTCATACTAGACACCATTGTATAGATACTCGTCACCATGCCTATACATTGTGCTCGATCAATTAGCAAGTAGCAAAAAAGACTCAACTCCTATTCCCTCAAGCTAGGGTTAAACCAAACACTTACCTCAAAGCCTTGAATTCCACTCAATCCTCAACTATCGCTTTAACCCGCGATTCCATCTCCAATTCGCTCGAATCTAATCACAAATTGCTCAATTACTTTAATAAACACTAAATGAATCAATTTGAATGCATAAAAATGAATGTCCCAAATTTTTTCCAAAAATTCCAAAATCGCCCCCGGCCCACGTGGTCAAAACCCGGCGTTCGAACAAAAATCCGTTTACCCATTCCCCCACGAACCCAAATATGTATTTTGTTTTGAAATCGGACCTCAAATTGAGGTCCAAATCCCAAATTTTTAGAAAACCTAGGTTCTACCCAAAAATCCCAATTTCACCCATGGAAATCTTTGATTTCAAGTGGAAAACATGTTAAATCATGTTAATGATTGAAAGGATTAAGTAAAAATCGATTTACAAATGATTTGGAAGAGGTTTTGTTCTTGAAGAATTGCCTATAGAGTTTGGGTTTTGAAAGAATGGTGAAAAGTAATGAAAATTCGACTAAGTATAAAAAATTTTGTGCTGCGGATATGGGAAATGCGAAGTTGGGTTCGCAATTGCGAACCCTGAAGGCTTGGGAAATGCGACACTTCTATTTGTATTTGCGAACTCAGGTCTACCAAGGGACTTTCGCATTTGCGAAATGGGTCTCGCATTTGCGAACCAGTGACCATCGTATTTGCGAGGTGTGGCTTCACATTTGCAAACCAGCCTTCGCATTTGCGATAGCTAGACGTTCACATTTGCGAACTCTTCCTTCGCAAATGCGAATCCTGCAGATAGCTGATACCAGATGTTTTTTCCAAAGATGAGAAATGCAATCTGACACCTATCCAAAACTCACCCGAGCCCTCAGGGCTCCAAACCAAATATGCACACAACCTCAATAACCTCCTACGGACTTCTATGTGCGATCAAATCGCCAAAATAACATCATATACATCGAATTAACGTCAAAATTCATAATTTCTTCTAAGTTTTCATAAAACATCAAATTTCCATTTTTAAGTCCGAAACACGTCAAACGACGTCCGTTTTCGTCCAAACTTCACAGAAAGCATTTTAACCATATATAAGACTTGTACCGGGCGCCAGAACCAAAATACAGGCCCGATACCATAGTCTTTTAATCAAATTCTATTTCAAATTTTCTTAATAATTTCAGAAAAATTCATTTCTCGGGCTCCGGACCTTGAAATTTGATTTCGGGCATATGGCTGAGTCCCATATTTTTCTACGGACCTTCCGGGACCGTCAAATCACGGGTCCGAGTCCGTTTACCCAAAATATTAACTGAAGTCAAATTTACTCATATTGATATCAAATTTTAGCATTTTTCACACAGAATTCAAATTTAGGCTTTCCGGCTACGCGTTCGGACTGCGTACATAAATCGAGGAAACCCCAAATGAGGTCTTCGAGGCCTAGGAAGCACAGAAAGAGTAGGGAAACAAGTGATGACCCTTTGAGTTTTCACACGAATCATAGAGACAGTGGGTACCGTGATTGAAAGAAAGATGTTTAAAAATAAGAATTTGGATTATGAATTTTGAGAGTTGAGTCGAGTGAAGTTCGTAGTAGATCCTTGACCTTTGTTGCAGAGTTTGGTATTCCTTTCCAACAAATTACCCCAGTTCACTGCTAAGATATAGTTCCACGTTGTGCTATTTTTCCTGCAGAACTTGACAATGCTAAGAAAATTTGTTAGGAATAAGATGCAATATGCCATAAATAATCTTATGAGAACAATATTTATGCGTTAATTCATAAGAAAAGCGAATTCATTGTGCAAACATATAAAATAATTTTATGGTGACATATTTCATGGCCGGCAATGGCACATGAAAATTTAGATTATAAAGATAAATGCATTTGGCAATGATTTATGAAAGATATATTTTGCAATTCTTATGCAAGCGGGACCACTCGGGTCGAAATAAATTAAATGTCCTTTTGAGGAAGGATTAACTTCAATATCTTATTTGAGGGTAGATTGACCCGATATATCCTATTTGAGGGCGGATAGACCCGATAAATCCTATTTAAGGGAGGATATCTCCGATATATCCTACTTGAGGGCAGAAAGACTCAATATATCCTATTTGAGGGCGGATGGACACGATATATCTTGTTTGAGGGCGGATATCCCCGATATCTCCTATTTTGAGGGCGAAAGGACCCGATATATCCTGTTTGAGGGCGGATATCCCCGATATATCCTATTTGAAGGCGGAAGGACACGATATATCCTATTTGAGAGTGGATAGACTCGTCATATCCTATTTGAGGTCGGACAGACCTGATATATCCTATTTGAGTGTGGATAGATCCGATATATCGTATTTGAGGGCGGATTGACCTGATATAACTGACATGTCCTATTTGAAGGTGGACATATAGTGCTTGATTTGTAATTACCAAGATTTATATGATGTTGTGCAAAGAGCTTGATATGGTACATAAAGCTTGATCCCGTGCCACAGTTATAGTAACAATATTCAGGGAGCGATGCAAAGGGCTTGGTGCAGTAGCGAATATCCTTGATGCGGAGAGCTTGATGCAGTGCCTTTACAGAAGAAAATATTTAAGGAGCGGTGCCAATAATTTGAGAATTTGCGTGCTAAAGTTTATTATTAGTAAATTCCTGCACTAAAAGAAAATTATGAGTTTGAAAATATAATTTGCGATAACTTGTCTTGATCGCCATGTTGCACTATATATCCTTCAAGACAAATTCGTCAGTAGAGTAGCTGTTGAAATGCAATGTGCCATAATGTAACTTATGAAAATGACACTTATGGGCGTTTACTTATACAATGCGGCTTATTCGTCCGAAAGGATTTGATAAAAATATAGCTTTATGCCAATGGTAATTTTCAACAATAACATACAATTTATAAATGTGCTTTGCAAATGATTTATGATAATGATGTATTTCAGTAATGACATTAACAATTAGGTCGAAACAAATTAATGAAAAGCATGTGAATATGTGATAATGTATCCTGTTGAAGGCGGACAAGCCTAAATATTATATTAAAGGCAAACTTGTTTAAAAATTCAATTAAATACTGCTAAGCGTAAATATTTAATGCATAGATGTCATGTTAAAGGTAAACAAGCCTAAATATAATATAAAAAGAAAATGTGCCTAAATGTCCTATTAAAGGCGGGAGAGTCCGAATGTCAAAAAGGCAAGCGTGCTCAAATATTCAATTAAAGGCGGATAAACCTAAATTTTAATGCATAAATATCCTATTGAAGGCGAACAAGCCTAAATATCATATTAAATGCAAGCGTGCTTAAAAATTCAATTAAAGGTGGATAAACCTAAATATTTAATGCATATATGTCCTGTTAAAGACGGACAAAAATAAATACCATATTAATAGGCAAACGTGCTTCGAAATTCAATTAAAGGCGGATAAGCTTAAATATAATGCATGAATGTGATGTTAAAGGCGAACAAGCTTAACTATAATATTAAAGGAAAATGTGCTTAAATGTCCTATTAAAGGCGGACGAGTCTAAATGTCATAAAGGCAAGCATGCTTAAATATTAAATTAAAGGAGGATAAACCTTAATTTTAATGTGTAAATGTCCTATTGAAGGCGGACAAGCCTAAATATCATATTAAAGGCAAACTTGCTTAAAACCCCAATTAAATGCGGATAAACCTAGATATTTAATGCATAAATGTCCTGTTAAAGGTGGACAAACCTAAATACCATATTAATAGGAAAACATGCTTGAAAATCCAATTAAAGGCGGATAAGCTTAAATATAATGCATAAATATCATGTTAAAGGCGAACAAGCTTAACTATAATATTAAACAAAAATGTGCTTAAATGTCCTATGAAAGGCGGACGAGCCTAAATATCATAAAGGCACGAGTGCATAAATATTAAATTAAAAGCGGATAAACCTAAATTTTGATGCATAAATGTCCTATTAAAGGCGGACAAACCTAAATATCATATTAAAGAAAACCGTGCTTAAAACCCCAATTAAAGGCAGATAAACCTAAAAATTTAATGCATAAATATCATGTTAAATATGGAAAATACCATATTAATAGGCAAACATGCTTAAAATCCAATTAAAGGGGGATAAGACTAAATATCATAAAGGCAAGCGTGCTTAAAAATATAATTAAAGGCAGATAAGCCTAAATATTTAATGCATAAATGTCCCGTTAAAGGCGGACAAGCCTAAATATCATATTAAAGGCATATTTGCTTAAAAATCTAATTAAAGGAGGATAAGCCTAGATATCTTATTTAAGGCAGATGAGCCTAAATATTCAATTGAAGACAAATGTGCATAACTATCCTATTAAAGGCGAACGAGGCTAAATATATATTAAAGATAAATGTGCATAAATGTTCAATTAAAGGCGGATAAGTCGAAATATTTAATTAAAGATAAATGTGCATAAATATCCAATTAAAAGCGGATAAGCTTAAATATTTAATTAAAGGCTAAATGTGCCTAAACGTCCTATTAAAGGCAGACTAGCCTAAATATTTAATTAAAGATAAATGTGCATAAATATCCAATTAAAGGTGGATAAGCCTAAATATTTAATTAAAGGCAAATTGTGCCCAAACATCCTATTAAAGGTGGACGAGCCCAAATGTCCTATTAAAGGCGAATAAACCTAAATGCGATGCTTGATTTATAATTACCATATTAGTGCAGTTCGAAGAGCTTGGCATGGTTACTTCAAAGTAACATATATTGATGGTCCAATGTAGAGAGCTTGATGAAATGCCTTTGTAGTAGTGAATATTCCTGGTGCAATGCGAACAATCGTTAGATATTCATACTAAAGTTTTGCTATTGATAAATTCCTGCACTCAAAGAAAAATTATAAGTTTCCAAGTTTGATTTGCGCTGGCTTGGTTCATCTTTTGCTTTGCACGAATCTTGCGACTTCTAGCTTGCTGATGAGCTTTGCGATAGCATGTAATGTTCATGAATAGCTAAGATATGTCCCTGTATTACTGTGACGACCCGACCCATCATCTCATGAGTTACAGCTCCGTTTCCCCCATTTTATACTTCTTCATGTTTCACGATCAGTATTTGGTGTGTTAGAGTTGATTTGGATTGGTTTTGGTGGAAAATGAGACACTTAGTCTCTTTAAGGAAGGCTTGGTTTGGAGAAGTCAACCGGAGATTGACTTATGAGTTATAGGGCTCGGATGTGATTTTCGGTGATTCGGTTAGCTTCGAACGATGATTTATGACTTAGGAGCATGATCGGAATTGATTTTGGAGGTTCGGTATAGAATTAGGCTTGAATTGGCGAAGTTAGTATTTTGGCGAATTCTGATTGATGGGTGAGATTTTGATCCGAGGGTCAGAATGGAATTCCGAGAGTTTTTGTAGCTTCGTTAGGTGATTTTGGATATGTGTGGAAAATTTCACATCATTCGGACGTCGTTTGGTTGGGTTTTTGATGGAATGCGTGTTTCAGAAGTTTTTGAAGAACCTAGGGTTGAATTCGATGTAATTTGATGAATTGGTTGTTAGTTGAGGTGTTTTGATGATTGAAGCAACTTTGAATAATGTTTTAAGATGTGTTGGTACTTTTGGTTGAGGTCCCGGGGGCCTCGGGGTGATTTCAGATGGCTAATGGATGGTTTTTGGACTTAGGGTATTGCAGAAAGTGTAGGATTCAGTGTTGCAGGCATTTGCACTTTGCGATCGTAGGATGGTCTCTGCGATCACATAGAAGGTTTTTGAGGGGATGTTGGATTGTTCAATGCGATTGCATAATATGGGTTGCGATCGCACAGTGCTAAGTTCTGATGCAATGCTATCACATGGGGTCTGTGGCGATCGCATGGGGTATTTTTGGAGGACTAAAATTTTGTGCTCTGCGATCGCAGAGGTTGATATGCGATCGCATAGAGTAAGCTACAGTGACCTGGGCAGAATGTTTTAAAACATTTCATCCGCGATTTTGGGGCTCATTTACTCTATTGTTGATCTTTTTGGGAGCTTTTTGAAGGAAATTGAAGAGGGATTCAAGGAGAATCGATGGTAGGTAAGATTTTTTAACTTAAAACACGATTATATTGTGAAATTGGTCTAGAAATTTATGGAAATTAAGCCTAAAATTTAAGAACTAAGGCTTGAGAATTTAAAATTTGATTTGGGAATTTGATAGGCCATTTGAGCTCGGATTTGAGAGTTCTTGGTATGTATGAACTCGTGGCGAGATAAGGAATCCGGTAATGTTAATTTCTTGATTTTTCGAGAAGTGGGCCGGGGCTCGGGTTTTGCTATTTTTGAGATTCTTCATATTTTTCGATTGTTTTCGATTGGGTATTGTTCCCTTAGCATATTGTGATGTATTCGCTCTGATTTTGGTTAGATTCGACGCGTGCGGAGGCCGATTTGATGGGCAAAGGCGTCGCAATCTAGAGATTTCACCGGTTCGAGGTGAGTAATGATTTTAAATGATATCCGGAGGTTTTGAAACCCCGGATTTGCACACCGTAGTGCTATATTGAGGTGACTTGCACAGCGGATAGCGAGCATGGGGTAGAGCACCGTTAGGGATTGTAACTTGGTCCGTCCCGATTATTGATTTTACTGCGTATTTGACTGAAACTTATTTCATATTATAATGATTTGGGCTGATTGTCATATTTGGGCTTCGTGCCAATTACTTGAACCCCCTTCGGGGATTTTTATCACTCTTTCCTCACCATTTGAAATATTATTTGAACTCAGTCCAATTGAATTACGTTGTTTCATGAACTCAACTATATTTTTACTCAACCTTGAGTTTTAACTGATATTTGAACTATTGTTGAGCTGAGCATTATTGTTTTTACAGATGCCTGAGGGGCTTATGATTATTTTTAGACTGATTGAGGTCGAGGGCCATATGTGAGGATATGTCGAGTGATATGTGGGGAAGCTTTCAGGCCTCAAGTGATATGTGAGGAGGCTTTCAGGCCTCTAGTGTATTGTAAGAAGGCTTTCAGGCCTCATGTTGATATGTACAGGCTTTCAGGCCTTATGATGATATAACGCTTGGGTTGTAGGATCCCCTCCGAAGTCTGCACCCCCACAGTGAGCGTGGGTACCCATATAGAGCGGATAAATTTTAGACAGTGGCAACAATGGCACTGTTATATGTGTTTTGGTCAGGTAACAATAACTGACCAGTCAGGTAAGTGATTGACCAGTGGTAACAATGGCGATGTAATACTCGTTTTGGTCAGGTAACAATGACTGACTAGGAACATGAATCATGCCCGAGGGGCCGGAACTGTTTTTGAGATATTTGCCGAGGGGCGAACTTTGATGTCCTCATCTTGCATATTTACTTGTCTTTTTACTTGTTATACTGGGGTATTTGTGCATGAGGGCAGATTTTTCTGTGCTTATCAGCACTAACTGTTTGAAATCGTTTTCGTAATTATTAAAAAGACAATTTTCAAAAGAGATTTGAACTGAGCCAAGGTATTTCTAAAGATATCACAGATTTCACTATTTTTCTCAGAAAATTGTACCCAGATTCTATACAGCATGTTCGTTGCTTTATGTGATTTCTTGCTGCTCAGTTATTATTTATTTTTATTACTCACTGAGTCGGAATACTCACTTTACTCCCTGCACCTCGCGTGCAAATGCAGGTATTTTGTCCCCCGGTAGCGGGTTTTGAGCGGATCAGAGGTAAAGTAAATGGAGATTAGCGAGGTTACTTCAAGCGTTCGTAGCGCCACGTGTTCTTCCTTTGTATTATCAGTCCTATTTGTATATTTCAGACTTTTAGTGGTAGTTATACTCTAATAGTTTCTCGTGACTTGTGACACCCCGGTTTGGGTTGTATTTGGTTGTACTTCCGCTAAGTAATATTATTGAATCATCTTTAAAAAATTTTATTCATGTTTAGCTATTTTTTTAAAAGAGGCAAATAGGGTTGGTTGGCTGTTCTTGTCTTCACGAGAGGCGCCATCACAACCGGAGCGGGGTTTGGGTCGTGACAAGTTGGTATCAGAGCCTAGGTTACTAGGTCTCATGATTCATGAGTAGGTTTAGCAGAGTCTCACGGATCGGTACGGAGATGTCTGTATTTATCCTCGAGAGGCTGCAGAACCTTTAGGAAAATTTCACCTTCTTGAATTCTTATCGTGCGTCCTTGATTCAGCTTGAAAAGAAACTTTTGAAATTCCTTCCACCTGTTTGTATGCGCGCATGAGCGCTCAGTATCAGATGTACCTTGATGGCTTGTAATTCCCCGATCAAGGGGCGAGATGTAATCCCCGTGAGTTTGATGTTGGGCAAGTCTAGAGGACTTGAGGCCGGATCTTTGCCTATGGCTTGAGCACCGAGGTGCTGATTGTGTGAGCAAGTGATTTGAATTTATATGTTCGGTATTGTCCCTATTAGCCGAAATGGCGGTTGGATATCCATGTCATGAGTATGCTTGTACTGAGAGATGTAATTATATGACTTGGTAGTGGCGAAGAAGTCTGCTGGATAATAGATGAAATGTTAAGTGTTCTATTCCTATTATGATTTGAGGTGTAGCCCGAGTTATGGGCGCGTGAAGAATATTTTCATATCTCCTAGTTGGGAAGTGAAGTGCATTTCATTTGGTGGTATGAGTTCGGACCCAGGAAGATTAAATGACTGTGCAACGTGTATGATGGTGGAAGGTATGCTGAAATACTAAATTGAGGCGAAACAGGTGGGTTATCTCCTATGGAGTGTTCTTAAGTGGTATGATTCCTAGGTGTATGTTAGAAGATCTCATGTGTAATTGAAAAGTACGTGTTGAAATTTGAAAATTTAGGTCTCTTAAGAGAGTGGACTCAATTGATGTGGGGATGAATGCGAGATTTGCAAAGGATTACAGTACTAGATGATCTGTGTTTTCACAAACTTGAATATGATTTTAGTTTAATCTCACTATGATATTGCGGCATCATTAGAGTAAAAGTATTATGGGTTATTGAGTGTGTATTGATATATGGCTTCGAGCCAAGTTCGGGAGGTTGCTGTTGATTAGCTGATTGCACGGTTATGTGCTATGTTGGTTCCGATTTGAGGCATGCTAGCGAATCAGTTCTGGTCGTAGAAATTGAGCCGAAGATGGCATGACTGAAGCAAAATTTGTGATAGAGGTCATATTATGTTTTATGGAGTATGAGAATCACGAAATGTCTAGAGTGTTGTTGGTAAAGAATGCTCGGTGCATGGAGCGGGGAGTTGCTTGGTTGTATTGGGATGAGGATTTCATTTTGCGGCATCGGCAGTGCCAATGAGGCACATGTGGTTTTGTTCGTTAGGTTAGATAAGTTTCAGTTTGAATAAGAGAGAATGACTTTCGAAAATGGTTCTAATGTGATCAAGAGTCTACAGGGAACAATCGGGTATCTTAAAGTTGCATGTATGGTAAGAAACTGTGTATTCATTGGAAGAAGTTCAGATTTATGGTATTTTTATATTGCTCATGGGATTCTATGCATTAGTATTAGGAAAGTAAAGGCAATGGATTTAGATTCACAGGAAGTTCTTCAGAGTTAAGTGTTGTGGAATGTGGTGTTTTTGGGAATATTCGAGAGAGTGTTCAGCGGCTCACGGTTTTCAAACTGTGTGGTTCATGCTTGGTTCTCACGTGGTAAGCCTGGGTTGAGGAATTGTGGTACTACAATAAGGGAGAAATACCAAGTTGATGATGAATCAGAATGGAAATTAGATAGATGGAATAGCTTGATAGTGGACCGAATTGGTATGGTAAGGATGTGATTAATTCTTTGCGTGTGCTCGAGGCAATGAGTTCGTATAGGTATTTTGCAGCAAAGCTCTTGAGTGCTGACAGCTTGTTTAGTCTGGTCTAGTTAGAAGGATTCAGTCCTGACAGTTTAGCTTGTGCAAACGGAATTGGGGAAGAATTCTTGTTGGATTTCATCATGGTTTGGAGGTGTATATATTTCCTATGGGCATGCGAAGCATGCGATATGTAATGATTTTCTTCTGAATGGGATCAGTAGAAGTTCTTGACTAGTTGGGTGAGTAGATTTCTGTGGCTCGGAAGGGAGATAAAGGTTTTTCTTGCTACCCTTGGATGGTATGGTATACGCGGTATGTTGTGGAGGATTGAGATTTGCGTGTTCGAGGTTTCAGTTCAGTTCTGAAAGGAAGTTCATAAAACTCATAGGCAACAGGTAGCCTCAGATAATCAAGGAAAATGATAATGCTAAATGGAGTGATTTGATGAGAGTATACATCTCAGAAAAAGGTAATGTGATTAAACTGATGATACTTCAATAGTATTGTGGCGCTTTCTTTTTAGATCGACTGCTGATATCTGAATTTATGTGATGGCACATGGGAATTTTAGAATATCTTTTGGGGAATGATTAGGTACTTGAGGTGTTATATGTATTCATATGGCGTAATTTGGAATCAGGTATGGTGATTCGTGTGCTATATGGAGTAGAGGCCAGAAGTTCTCATGTACAGACTATGTAGTGGTTGTGGATCGTGTGTATCGGCACCATTTAGCGGCTATTGGGAATTGGAGGCCCGAGTGGATCTTTCTTTGACTTGGTATGTTAGATTTTGGATATGATGTTGCGGTGTAGACTGGCTGTCTTAGTGTTGGGTTATTCTAGACTATTGCGCTATGGGCTATGCCGGAAAATGCCACGGGTTGAGTTGCGAGGTGCATCAGATTATGTTCTAGCAGAGTGGCTTGTATTCCAAAGACCAGCGGATGGCTGGGGAGGACTACTTTTCTCAATTGGGCCTTCGTGATGGATGTCAGTGCAGAGGTTTCTACCATTGGTTCAGCTCCGGTGTTGAAGGACTTTTTGGATGCATTTCTTGTGGACGGGCATGTCGTCGAGCGAGGTTGTGGATTTTGATATTGATTTGGTGCCGGGCACCTGATCGCAGCAAACTCAAACTTACACAACGGTAGGAAGAGCAGGCGCTAAGACATTTACCCGAATTGTGGTATCAGGGTCAATTTCCACAGGGAGCTTGGAATGGAGTTGCGTATTTGTTTAGACTAGGAATGCGTGTTTGCTTCTAATTGTACTTCTAACATTTTTGGATTTTCTTGTTATCACTACTATTATCAACTAAGAATAAGACTAAATTATGCTAAGAGAAATATTTGCTAAGATTTAATTAATATAGAGAAGGGCACTAGGGTCATGGAATTACCTAGGTGGTTAACTAACGGGTAGAAACTACTAATAATAGATTGACATATTTGGGATCAATGCTATAACAGTCGCACAATTGTACCCACTCTCACACCTATCGGTAAAAATAGCGATTTTGTCCAATTGACTCCCTCGAGACCAATTGGGTAGGACAATTAGACCAAGCAACTAGGGTCCAATTAGGGTGATTACTCTCTCGAGGTTTAACCCGTTAATTGGGACTACCATTTCTCATGGGTCCATCCCAATTCCTTGTTGGGTCAATTTTGGGGTCAGAGTCTCTCTTTCTCAAGAAGGGTCAAGACCCACTAAGCTAGAATCAATGTTTGCAACCACCAACCTTAATTAAACCATAAAATTAACCCAAATAGCAAACACCAAATATCAATCTATCATTAATAAGCAACACCCATCAATTACCCACATTAGGGCTGAGCCACAACCCTAGCTAATGGGTTTAGCTAGACATAATTAGAGAAGAAACTGAAGAAATAGAAGATGAAATAACCATATTAATTAATTACTAATGTTAAACTACAAGAATCTATGATGGAATAAGCTCAAAATTCCCAAAATAGGATAATACAACTGTCTTACGAGCATAGCAGCTATCAGGTGTACAAAACTTGACCTAAAAATGGTAAAATGTTCTATTTATACTAGGCTGGAAAAACCAGACAAAAATGCCCCTGTAGGGTCTGTGCGGGCCGTACAAACATGACCGCGGCCGCACTTGACTATTTGACTTCTAATTCTTGCTCTCTGAAATAGGTTATGCGGACCGCATTAAATTGACACGCGACCGCATGGAGACCAGCACGGGCCGCGTGAACCTGTAGTGCGGCCGCATTGACTAGGCACGGACCGCGTGAGCTTGACCGCGGCCGCGCTGCTTGCGATTGGAAAAGACAACATTCTGAATCTCTTTGGTGCGACCGCA
Organism: Nicotiana glauca; assembly: GCA_026770625.1. NCBI lineage: Eukaryota > Viridiplantae > Streptophyta > Magnoliopsida > Solanales > Solanaceae > Nicotiana > Nicotiana glauca. The sequence goes on along the minus strand of MU673810.1, from coordinate 10,286 downwards.
TGTCACTATTGCGCGGCCGCATGCAATGACAAGCAACGTATACCTTCTCTGAACTTCTATGGTGCGGCCGCATGACATGATGGTGCGGTCCGCACCAAGTTCTGAATGTCCTTACTTTCATAATCTTTGACACTTGAGCAGGTTTCACTGCGTTTCTAGCCGATTTTTGACTTTTGTCATCTTATCGCTCAAACCTGCAATCAAGCGCAACTTGTAAACATTCTGGGTCTATTTTATGGCAATTCATACATAAAGCATAGGCAAGTATGGGCATAAAACGTGTTAAAATCACAGTTATCAACTCCCCCAAACTTAAACCTTTGCTTGTCCTCAAGAAAATAAAATAAGACCCACCGCTCAAAGGGAAACATCCGAGTAATTCCAGTTTATCCTAAAGTAACCTCATCACGCATCAATTGGGACTAACAATTGCCCTTAATATGAATACATCATTAACACATTTTAAGCTTTTGAAAAACTGTGGATCAAGTGCGACACAAGAGCATCAAGGGTTGACTCATTTCATCAAGGAGCTTTTCTCAAATACCTTGGTCATTGTGGAACCCAAACTCACACATCCTCAACTCTCCCTAAGCGAACCTCACCTTTTAGAGTAATGACACACACATCGAGGTTGATGGATTTTTCTCTCATTTCTCTCACAAAGAAGGTCACAAGTCCGACCTTAGGTACCATATGCTTGCCCCTTATGTAAGTATCCACTAATGTAGTTTCCGTTCAACTCAAGATCATATAGGGCTTTTGTGGAGTCATTGTAAAGGCTTTTGGGTAAGGGTAGGATATGTTTTGTTCAAGTGGGTTCAATCTTCCCTCAAGCACTTCTTTTGATTCATTTTGGCACACTTTCTTGACTCATTTGAGTATTCACTTCTTTTTCGAGGGGTTAGAGAGACACACTGTCGCTCTTTCTTATGCAATTCAACACATTTCTCCTTTTTCTACTTTTTTACAAACTTTTTCACTTTTGTGTTCTTTGAATCCCCTTTTTGACCTTATTCAATTTGGTCATTTTCTTTGTCGTGTCTTTTCTTCCTTTTTCATTGCCTTCCTTTTATTTTGCTTTTGTACCTTTTACCACATTGTTTCCTTTCTTGTCTCCCTCCCCCAAACATAGACATTTGCCATCTACTCAAGGTAAGATTTGGGTGCCAAGAGAGGGTATCATTAAGAACGGGTATAGGCTTGTAGCTTTTGTTCTTGAAAGAAGAAGGTTTAAGGCTCAAAGGGGTTAGCTAGGGATCCTTTCATTGGTAGGTCATGGAATTGTTCAATCTTAGCATTTCGGATCAAGGAGAGCCTATACTCACTTCTCAAGCCAAATTTCACCGAGGATTTTGCCTCAACAAACACTCAGGGCAAGTTCTAGACCATCGGTTCGGAGCTTAGACTCGCAATTTGAATTCTCACCACACACACTCAAGGATTGCTAAAGACATCGAGTCGAGGGCCCACAACAACCTTAGTTACGATTCAAGCACGCAATGGCCCCACAAGACCATATGATGATTGTTTGGTCAACACAAGAGTCTCGAGGCCACAACTTTCACCACCCTAAACACAACCTTATGTCTTCGATCATGGGATCAAAGGAAAATGTGTTAGGCCCAAGTGAAGCTTGCATGAGGTCCCCTTAACTATGAAATATTGAAAAGAAAAAAAATCAAACACGGACTCAAACCCTTAAGAAGGTTGTCACTCCATCTATCATTGAGAAGAGCCACCCGGTTCGCACAATACTTTACCCTTGGAAAGAATCATGGCATTAAGAAAACCAAGAGCTTATTGGAAATACCAAAACTAAAACAAAAGGTCAAGAGCCTCACTACTAAGCTAAAAATGAAAAAATTTAACGAAAATTGAAAAACCGAATAAATATGTACAATAGGGGAGTAGAATATACAACGGGGAATAAATATATACATAAAGTCGAAAAGTAGCCAAAATGAAAAGTTATATACAGGCCAACTATCGAATCCAAAAATATAAATTAAAAGTCAAATATATATGTACAGTTATCCAAATATATCAAAATCAAATTAAAAATAGTAGGGCGCACCCCCACGAATAAAAGCTGGCATTGTCCCTAATGCCAACTACCAAAATAAGCACATAAAAAAATAGAGAGAAAGGATATAGAATGGCTCCTCAAGCCTGATCTGTCTGCATGGGGTCTCCTATCGTCCCCTGCTCCTCTATAGTAGCCAAGATCTCAAACTAGTCTCCGGCCTGCTGCTCTGAAGCTGGTATAGGATCATGCTACTGGACCAGTGAAACATCTGACACATCACCATAGGGAGTGCCCTGAATCTCAGCCAACTCAATCACGACTCCCTCAGTGCTGGGCAACTTCCTCTTCTTCTTCAGTGGCCTGGGTACCTACTCCTGCAGTGGCTCAGGTACTGGGACTACTGTTGGAGGGGCTAGGTCCTTGAATAACAAGTCTAACAGCATTTGATCCGCCATTAGCTTGTCCACATCTATGCGTAGTACCTTCACCGACTCTTTTGATTCCCTAGACTTCCTCATTTTCTTGTTCTCCCGGGCCAACTTCTCCAAAGCTGTGCTCTGTGCCCCAACTGCCTTAGTCAATGCAGTCTGAGTCTCAATTATCTTTTTCTGGTTGGGCAGGAGTGTCTGCAGTGTTTCCTCACTAGACGGAGGAACCCGGACACTGGCTGGGATAGACTGGGCCTCAGCTGAAGTGGCTAATATGGACAACTTGAATGTCACTACGGACATCCAGTTGTTCAAACTGGCCAATGTCATAGCTGGTTGCTGGGCTGTCAATGGGTTGGTCTTGGAAATGGGAACTGTAGGGCCAGCTGAAGAACTAGGGCCCGCAGAAGAGGAAGGCCTATCAACTGGGACAGAAACATCTAGAATGGATGAAAACTCTGTAGTAGGCTCGACAGAAGTCTCTACCTTAACTTGCTCCTTAGACTGGCCAGTCGGGGCAGAGGTGGATGACTTGCTTTTCTTGTCCCCCTTTGGGTTGTCTGGCCCTTGAATACTGAACCTGGAGAAGGAGGCCACCGGGTGCACTGTCACATCATAAGGCATTTTCTTCACCTTTAAATCCCTAAAATAGAGTGTCGGAGTGTTAGGGAAAGGGTAGTTCCATACACTGTCAATCCCCATAGAAGTGATCACCCTGTACATAACATTCCCCATATTGATAGCGAATCCAGCCATAATGGAAGCAATGAGCACAGCCCGGGGAAGAGGGACGGTCTGGTCATCCGAAGTGGGATCCAGCCTGTTGCAAACAAAGGCGAGCCACCCTCTCGCCTCGAAATTCAGATTCTTCCTTAAGATTTTTACCCCTGCCTGCACCCAATCCGGAACAATACCCAGATATGCCAAGAAATCTGCCAACCATGGGCGAACCTCCTCCTCCATCGCTGGCTTTTCCATGTATTGGGTCTCGTCTTCATCCTTGAAGCCCAGATAGTTATTAAGTGCTTTGCTCGAAAATACAACATTCTTGTTCCTCACTTTGGTCGCAGTGGAGTTCTTTTTGGTGTAGGCTACATTGGTGTAGAACTCTTTGACCATGTGTTCATTTCCATTTATCAACCCGTCACTGAAGTGGTCCCACCCGCTTCTAGTTTGAAATCGTTCATGGACTTTGGGTAGGAGTGGAAATAAGTCCTTGGTTATGATGCACCTCTAAGGGATTAGATGTCTTTCGCACCACATTTCTCGAAATTTGTGGAAGGCCACTTGACTAACAAAGCGGTCTTCCCACACTTCAGCTTTCCTCGTTTGTTCCACACCACCAACCTCGGTTACCCCACTAACCGGGACTTCATCATCACAGTCAGCACTATTCCCAGATTCTGAAGTTGTGGGGGAAGTGGAGTACTTGCCGCTACCCGCTGCTGAGCCATCAAACGACTTAGACTGTATAGCTTGTGGATCTTGGGTTGGGGCTGAGGGGACTTGCCCCGAATCATCTGATAGTTCCTGAGAGGGAAGGTACTCACTCCCCGACTGTTCCTCATCTGTCACTACTTGCTTTCATGTCTTTAGTTTTGGTTGGGGAGTGAGTTTCTTTAGCTTAGACTTTCCTCCCTGGGAGGGTTCACCTCGACCAGGTTGTTTGGCACCGCGTCCTCTTTCTTTCACCATTTGCTGCACACAAACGATTCTAACATTCTTAGTATAGTCAAGTGCAGTGCATTATCAAATGCATACTAAAGCAAAATATTAAGAAGCAATGTTGTAGACAATATAGCAGAAAAGAGCAGCGCGGGCCGCGCCAATAGGAAATGTGGCCGCGCAGGGTAAACTTGAGAAAATCATCTCACTGAACATCTCCCATGCAGGTCACGCAAACATGGGATGCGGCCGCGCGGGACCAGCGCGGTCCGCACAAACAGGTCACGCGGTCGCACTGGGCAACTACTCAAATTGTAACTTCTCTGAACATCACTCACGTGGGCCATGCAAACATGGGATGCGGCCGTGTGGGACATGGAGCAGACCGCACAAACCAGGCATGCGGCCGTGCTGGGCTTTCAATACAGGGACAATTAGGGTTTAACAAAAAATGCTCAAATCTTTCACGTTTTAGCATCCTACTTTGTCCCTACTCATTTATAATATGCCCATCATTTCAAAGAACAACAAGAACAACATAAAACTATCCTAATCATGAAACGACGTAGAACAAAAAGAAAAACGAAGAAGTTATGACTACGGGAACATGTATAAAGTTTAAATTAATACTAAGTAAAGACTAATGTGAGAGATATGCTACTAGGAAAGTGAAGAAAAGATCTTGATGTTAATGCAAAGAAGGGTATCTGATGTGAACAGCACCTTTTAGGGCTCAGGGGTCAATATTTGCGAAAAGTTCTAATGGAGACCTTAATGGTCTATTTATAGGAAACACAGCAGGGCCCAGCACTTACCGTCCAGCGCGGCCGTGTGAACACGTCCGCGGGCCACGCTGGGACTCACTATTTACCTGTTGCTGAAACGAAGGCACGCGGACCGCATGAAACGTGCTGCAGCCGCATAAGAACCACGTGGGCCGCTCAAAGTGGGACGCGACCGCGTGAACACAGTTCAGAGACTGATCATTTTTGGCCTTTACCGGTGTGGACCGCACAAGCAAGGGTGTGGCCGCACTAACCATCTTCAGAGACTTGGAAATCTCAGAGCAAGCTGGTGCGGACTGCACCAGAGGGGATGCGGCCGCACTGACACTGTTCAGAGACTGTGCACTTTTGCACTTTTGTTTTGCACTGGTTCAACACAAGTCCTGCAATATCTCACAAACAATTAGCTCAAAATCCTAATCTATTCTACAAAGAAAATCAAAGAAAAATAAAAGGACATGGGTTGTGTCGACGCCCCCCCCCCCCCC
>MU673808.1:37393-49595 GCA_026770625.1 Nicotiana glauca | reverse complement strand
CATTTCTGCATACACAAATGTCATTAGGCAAACCGTTTATAGGCTTAATAACAAAGTTTCATATAGACATCGTGTGTATAAGACTCCTATTAATGTCATGAAAGGGTGTTAAAATTAGCAAACCTATAGAAAGCATGCCTATAGGAAATCTCGTCGTTAACAGCCTCATTCGTTTCTAAAGCAGAACAAATTGCTGAGACTCGTATCTATCTTTACTACAATTGGTAAACTCTTTCTCATAATCAATCTGCACTTTCCTGAAGCGCGTAAATCTTTTGATCAGTCTACATCTTTTCTGAAACAACTGGTGTTTTTTTATCTAAAAGCAGTTTGCATCTTTTCTCTTTGTTAAAACTGATGCCTCTTTTCTCTAAAATCAACTTGCATATTTTCTGAAATTACTGTTAACTCTTTGCACTTTTTCCTGAAATTAATAGATCCTACGCCAAGTTTTATTTCAACACATAGACAAAGGGTTGGCTAATTAATTAATTGGGTCAGTTCCTGGCAACTATATCCGAGTGGCCTAATGCACACTTTCTGTGTAAATGCATGTGTTGAACTAGCCCGCTCGCTGCTTAGTTTTAATCTAAGACCAAATCAGTACTTTTCAAGGCATGCTAAACTAAATGATTGTTTGACTTCTGGGGTTAATTTGAGCCTTGATTGCTTGTTTGTTCTACCTACTTATTTGATACTTGTTTTGAATGTCGAGCTAGAATTTTATCCTTTAAACTCCATAAAGGCCTCCATCCCTTTCTTTCCCCTCAAGGATTAGAAGTCCCAATTGTTGATACCCAATTTTTCCTTATATATTTTCTATATATACTCAAATACTTTTATTATAGTATATGTATGCATATATAAGAATGCCCAAAGGTTTTGGTATTTTTCCTCAATTTTTAGGGGTTTTTAGAATTAATTTATTGTCTATTTTTAACAGTGCAAAATCCAAAATTATTCCCAAATTATAATTTTTGGCGAATAACGTATTTCATTCTCATATTTACTACAAAATATAACTAATATAATTTTTACACATTTTTTTACAAATTTATTCGGAATTTCTAAAGCTTAAATGCATGAAATTGCAATTATAGCCTATTTTATTATTAACCGTGTTCTATAATTATAAAATTGTTCCTAATATTTTCAAATTATTGCTTATATATTATGAATCAGTTCGGCGTTTTTAATTTACTTTTAAATTATTTCTAGTTATTTTTATTAAATAAAATGGGAAAAAGTGGCTAATTAAAACTTGGCCCTATTTCTTTGCAATTTTATCCTTAATTACACCCAACTCAAACCCCAATTTGACGACCCAATTTTAATTTCAACCCACCCCAAACCCGTTTGATCTAACCCGTCCGCTTCCCATTTTTAAATCCTAGTCATTGATTGTTTTAATCAACGGCCCTCATTCCTTCTTTCCTTTATAATTACACCCACACCCCTAACCCTAATTTATTATTCACAAATAGCCGCCCCAAAATTCCCTCGTCTCTCAAACTCTCTTTAACACCACTCGAAACCCTAGCCGCCTACCGTCTTCCCCGACTAGATCCACCGGCATCCATGGCTTCCCAGGGCCATGGATGGCATGTGCTCTCTTCCCTTCACTCCCAAACCACGATTATTCAATGTTCTTCGAGGTTCGATCTTCAACAGGCTTGTTCAGGTCCTCCGCCGACCTGAGTTCCTTTGATTTCTCCAGCTCCGTTCCGGCATGTTCGAGCTTTGGCATGGCTTATCCATGGCCCACACCTGTTCAAAGACCAGATCTTTCCAGGCCTTCTCGTTTCTAGGGTTTCTGAGGAACCCAAATTGCGTGTTCGAGGTTCTTTCTTCCCTTATTTTCCCAGATCTGTAGCTGATCTATGTTTTACTCGAGGTTCTGATGTTTTTCCCCAATTTTCTTTCTTAAAAATTAGTCTGTCCAATTTTAGGGTTTTCAAAAATCTTAAATGTGTTTCTTCTTCTTCTTCTTTTCTTTATGTGAATCTGTGTGTTCATGCCATGGCTTATATATTTTCGTTTGTTCTTATGTTTCAATGCTAGTACGTATGTTTCTATACCTTTGTTCTATTACTGCTTCTACTGATTTTGTCTACGAGTATGCTTTACATATTTATCTTGCATGTCCTTCAACTGTTTCTTCTACTGAGATTGTTTGCCTTCACTGGATTCGTTTGGGTTCTAAACGTGTTTCTTTTACTGTTTCCTAAATTCCATGACATCTCTCCTCTCTTTTGAACCTATTTGAGTTCTGAGCTATCTCTTAAACTTGTTCTTTACAATTTTGGCACTCTACTGCTCCTAATTTCTACGTGTGTTTGCGTGTTTCCTCAGGTAACTGTGAAAGAGTTCCCTAAGCTTATCGTAAAGGCTTGCCTTCTCTCTTCTATATCATACTCGGATTAAAACCCTAGGGTTTGGGTATTTGCAAGTTTGACTCTAGAGTTTTGCTCTAAAAGACCCTGGGCTCTCGAACTCATGCAGAGTTTACAATCAATTTGGAATTTACTATTTATAATTTGAAACCTCTTATGACCGTCTCTTTTGTTTGATACTAGCATGCTTATATACGAGGGTTTTTCTCCTGAATTGATTTTGTTAGCTTGCGATTGATTTCAATCTCCTTTTACAAAGGCTTGATTGATTTTGTTACTGATTTTTACAACTTAACCTCTTTCCCCCTTTTCCTGACTAAGTTCATTCAAAGACTTTTAAATTTCCGGCTGTTTGATTACTGTATTTTCCTTATTCTCTCAAAACCGTGTACTATAGGCTTCTTACCTTAAATAGACTATATGAACTTACCCCTATTATGCTACTCTGAAAAGGTTTTCATTATTTTCCTTTCCTTAATTACTTATTCCCGTTTGAAATCAAATCCCTTTGACTAAGGGAGATCCTATTTGATTGACTTAAATTTTATTTCCTTTCCTTTTTGTTTACTCCTTTTTGCACTATAAAAAGAGACAACCTTTTTAGTTCTCACAGAGTTCTTTCTGCACCTCTGCAATACACTTCACACTTCAGAAGAATTACACACACTCGACACAGACACCTCTGTCTTTGAAATATACTATACTCACTCTACTATTACTCTCTACCTTCTCTACTACTACTGAGAACTGTGCTCCTTTCTCTCCTACTGTCTGAATATTTCTGGAGTTCCTCTGAATTCCCAGGTGATTGATGAAATTTGAATTGCTCTTATTAATTATTTCTGGCTATTTATTTGTTGTTGTTTCTCTGTTGTACTAGAACTGAAAAACTGATATGTATTTCTAATTTAAATAATACCCTCCAAACTATCTATTTACTTCTCCTCATCTATTATGCATTCTTCACTATGTGTTCATCCTAGTCTGCCATGCTCTCTTTCATCATGTTTCTGCATCTTTGGGTTTGTTTGTCCTTTCTTGCTTTCCTCATGTTTTTTGTAAATGCTTTCCTATGTGATTCCTTGTCCCTTTGACCCCCTTCTTATGTGTGAGTGCAATTCTGAGTCATGTTGGCATTCTATTATTGCCACTCAAGACTTAGAATCAGGTTCTCTTGAACCTTTACTCAAATCAATTCCCATTCCCTTTAACCCTTATGTGCTGAGCCTTAACTCAGAACTGGTGGTGCCCTTATCACCATCAAGACCCAGGTTTAACTTTTAAAGGTCTGATCTTTATTTGTTGGCCAAGTAGATGGTCAGGGGTGTTCCAGTCTCTGTCCATGGCTGGGTATGACCACCCTCTGCTATGGCTCCCTAATCCTTCTCTCGCTTTGCACTTATTCCTAGTTCTAAGTTTTGCCCCCCTTTGGTAAGCCATGCTTTGAGACCCTGGAGCTCCCTCTGAACTTGGATGCCTGATGGCTGGCAATTCTACACTGCACTATTCTATTCTACTTGTCATCCAGAGTGTAAGCACTGCCTGGAGTCCTTGAGGCTGCTTGGAACTTTGAAACGCTTTGGGTGAGAGGAGGCCTTGAAAATCTAGAATCCGGATTTGGTGAAACATAGTCATTGGATATTAATATTGAATTAGGCTGCTCGTATCTAGCTGTAGGCTGTGATGTATTTTTAATCGTTTTCTTTCTTCTGGTTTTGTAATATTTTTTGTATAAAAGAACTCGTGGGACATAGTAAAAAGGGTGTGGGAGGGGGTTTACTTTTTGCATCAATAAAAGGGTAAATATCATGCCTATAGATTTAATGTTGTGATTCATCCACATAGATACCATGCCTATAGATTTAATGTTGTAATTTAGTAACTTAAATACCATGCATATTGGTTAATGTTTTTAATCACTTAGATACCATGCCTATAGTGTTAATTTTTTTAATCACTTAGATACCATGCCTATAGTTTAATGTTTAAATCAGTCACCTAGATACCATGTCTATAGGACCAATGTTTAATCATCTTGTACATCATTAGAAATCCTGCCTATAGGACTTAATATTCATGTAAATCAGTTGCATATAGTAACTTTGTCTATAGGAAGTGCATATGCGTTAGGCAAATTATAGGGTAGTCAAAAAATCACTCTTTCACCGGTTAATAACAATGCTTAAAATCAGCTATAGATATCATGCCTATAGGGGTTCGTCTCAAACTCGCTTGATCAAGTTTTAAGCAACAACAACCTGTCAATTGGCCTTTAACGTAGCGTTTTCAGTAAAACTCTTATAAACTTGTAATGTTTTTTTTAAAAATTCTGTAAATCTGCAATGCTCTTAAACTTTTCAAACTTGCATCTTTCTTCTGAAACAATTCCTTTAGATCTTCTGCCTAAATTCTATTCATCTCTTGAATCTATCTTTCAAAACAGTCTTTTAACTCACTCTTTCTTTTAAGATATTTTCACTTTCAAAACGCCTCTTCACAAGTCTACTATATTTTCACTCAAACGAACATGCTGATTTCAAAGTCATTTCTGAACTTCTACAACTTTCAACTTTCTGTTTTAACTCTTCTGCATTAGGGCTCTTGTCTAAACCAGTGTTTTCTGAATAACATGTTTAAAATACTTCAATTTCTTACAATTGGAGCCGAGTTGCCTAATACAGACTTTTTATCTGATTCTATGTGTCAAATTAGTCCGTCCGCCGCTTACGTTTTAATTCAACGACCAAATCAGTATGTGCAAGGCATGCTAAACTATATGCTATATGACTTACGGGGTTTTATGTGATCCTTGCATGTTTGTTTGTCAATCCCATTACTTGCTATTTGTTTTTGTTGTAAAAATTAGTATTTTGTCCTTTAAACCCCATATATTCCTTACCCCTTTTCTCTTCCCTTTAGGATTAGAAGTCCTAAAACCCCATGACTGATAGGTTGGGTCGGGTATAGCATGCAATAAGTAAACGAGACTAATCGCGTTTAATACCTTAACGGGGTGGGAAGGGTAGAATATGGATATGATGACTGGTGCGCTAATATCTCGTGTGAGAATGATTGCTGGGTATTGCACCGATCTGATCCATATCATATTTAAACCTAGGACCCCTTTTCTTTATTTATACGAGGTGATGTTTTCTTAAAAAATTAATGTTTTCTTCAATTAATCATTTTCTTTCCAAAACCACTTATGTCTTTTTTTCTCTCTTTTCTTTCAAAACTTTCAACTCATTTGTATTCCCTATGTGCAAACATTGTTTGTTTACTTCTACTCTTCTTAAAGTCACAATTAAGCATGGCCGGTAACCACACTAGTGGATCTTGAGGGGTGCCTAACACCTTCCCCTCGAGATAATCTCAAGCCCTCACCCGAACTATGGTTTTTCTTTCAAAAAAACTTCTTCTTTTTCTTTAAAGTGTCCTAATGCACTATAATCGTTAGGTGGCGACTCTTCAAATTCTATAACCCGATTCCTCAAAAAGGAATGAGAGTTGTTTTGTCCATAATGTCGTAAACCCGATTTCTCCTTACAAAAAGGGTGCGTCGACAGCATGGCGACTCTGATGGGGATTTCTTTAGGTTTTTACCACATGCTTTTGTGACTTTATTGCTTCCTTAATCGCTTTTATTTCCTGCATTCAATTATTTCATCGTGATTACTAACTCTGCTCTTAATGGTTTTCCTTTATTTTATTTCTTTACTTCCTTTTCATTATTTCGATTCCGTTGTAATGTTTCGAGCATTTATTGTAATCTTTACTTTATGAAAGTGAAAATACATGCTATATGCTTTATTCTTGTAACTATATTCTTCAACATCATATTCCACTCGTGCCAAACAAATACTTTAGCAACGCTTATAATGAGTAGTTGCGCACTTCCAATACTATCAAACCCCTAAATGTGGCAATGGCATATTTGTGGTAAAACCAGTCGATCAACGGTGTAGTCAACGGTTCCGCACCTTTCCCTCTTGAGTTGTCTGCTCAAGGGTACCTTGTCTAGCATTTCAAAAGTAGAAACCTTATTCCATTAAACTGTTCATGCATCATGGTCAACCCTAGCCGAGTCAGTTATGTTGTCCACATAATGACTCATTAAGATAGCCTTGACCAAAGTCCACCGAGTTTCCTTGAAACCCAAACGGACGCCTCCATGTTCTGTGCATTTATTTGGAGAACTTAAGTGCTTGCTATGCTAATTATTGATTTAAATAGTCGAGTCTGGCGGGGGTAATGGCCTAACACTCTATTTTGCAGAAAATGTGGCACGAGATCCCTAGATTTGGCATGGTGACCAACATTCATCCAAGGCTGCTGAATTGGTGGAATGACCTTCATTCTAGTGATCAAACACTTTAGTAGAGCTGGAAGGGAAGTTCATCAAAAGAATTGAAGATTGTCAAAACGCTGACGGAAACGCAGGCAGACATCTGGCCCAAGCTTATTTGCTGCTAGGACTGCGCGAGTTGGTGGAGCTGTTCGATGGAGCCAAAGATGCCAAATATAGGGAAGGTCCTTCTGGGACCAAGTAGTCGCTTATTCTTTATTTTGATGATGTAATAAGGCCAATGGCCAATATTGACATTTTATCTTCTGTTATTTAGAGTCGTTTTAGATTCGTCTTATTTTTATCAATAAAATGATACATTTAGCATTATAAGTTATCCAAAACTATTTGTCGCTAGGCCTACCTCGGGCACAACGAGGCACCAAAATTAGGACGTGATTTACATTCTCGCACAATGTGTTTAAATACCGCAATACTTTTCCTTAGAACCCGCACTAACTTGTTACCTTTTGTTTTTCTTTTATTTTTTATTCCCCTCCCCAAAGATTAGTTCGTGCATTCTGGCAGCATCAGCATATTCCACAAGATCCAAGGGCCCTCCACCTCCTCCTCCTCCGAGTTCTGTCCGGAACAAGAACAAAGGAAAGATGGAAAACACAAGTGCTAGAAAGGAGATTGAAAGGGAGGAAACTTCTCAGGGTAGCCCAATTGCTAAGGGAACAGCTGCTCATCTTGAACAAAAATTACTGAAATTCCAGAAAGAGTTGGACCAAGTTCGGAACTTGGCAAGCCTATCATTCTCTCTTGCGGCTCCTCATAACAACACCCAAAACTTCGTACCTCCACAAAACACCCCGCAACAACAAATACAGCCTACCCACGCTCAAACCTGCTACACATGCAACAACGCTCCACTGCTCATTCCCGATCCACCAAACACCACAAACGACCACCTCCATAACACTCCTATCTTTGTGGAAACTGTACCTCACTACACCCAACCGATCTCAAATGTACCTAAGTCGGATGACAAAGACTCCCTCATCAGGAACTTAGCAGCTGAGCTCAATAAGCTAACTAGCCGGGTCCAGGGTGTCGAAGGTAGCAAAGGCATTGAGGGACTGAACTATGAAGACTTGTGCATTCAACCAGATGTTGAGCTTCCGGAGGGTTACAAACCTCCCAAGTTCGAAATGTTTGATAGAACCGAAGATCCTAGAGTCCACCTAAGGACCTATTGCGACAAATTAGTTGGGGTTGGGAGAGATGAGAATATCCGCATGAAGCTCTTCATGAGGAGTTTGAAGGGAGATGCACTATCCTGATATATCAGTTAGGACCCCAGGAAGTGGACAAGTTGGGTGAGCATGGCATCGGACTTCATGGATAGATTCCGGTTCAACACCGTAAACGCACCGGATGTGTTCTACATACAGAATTTGAAGAAAAAGCCCACCAAAACATTCCGCGAGTATGCTACTCGTCGGAGGTCAGAAGCAGCAAAGGTCAGGCCAGCCCTAGAAGAAGAGCAAATGAATAGGTTCTTTGTCCGGGCTCAGGACCCCCAATATTATGAGAGGTTGATGTTGATCGAGGGTTAGAGATTCTCGGATATCATCAAACTTGGAGAAAGAATCGAAGAGGGCATCAAAAATGGTATGGTCACAAATCTTGAAGCATTGCAAGCCACCAAAAAGGCTTTGCAAACTGGTGGCACGTCCAAGAAGAAAGATGTGAGTGCCGTGATGGTCGCACAGAGAGCCAAGTCACCACCAAAATACCACACTTACCCGTCACCTCCACTTACATATCAGCCTATCCCGAATTACCAAGCACTCGCACCCTTCTATCCATCTCCCGTTTACCAATCCTCTCCAACCCTCGCATATTAAGCCACTTCACCTAGATATTCTCAACCAGCACCTGTTTACCAAGTTTACAATGCTCAACCCCCTCATTACAAGTCACCACCCACCCGCCAAAATTTCCTGAGACCTAGACCAAATTTTGACCGCAAACCTCCCAGACAATACACAACCATCGCTGAACCAATTGACCAGCTATATGAAAGGCTTAAAGCCACTGGTTATGTCACTCGTATCCCAGCCAAAGCTCCAGAAAATCCCTCCCAATGGATCAACCCCAACAGGACCTGTGCGTATCACTCCGGCATGAAGGGACATACCATTGACGAGTGCAGTTCATTGAAATACAAGATTCAAACCTTGATTAACAATAAGGTTATCGTAGCAAAGGAGCCCGCTCCTAATGTTCCAAATAACCCCCTGCCTGACCATAAAGGTGGAGACATTCATATGATTGAGATCGAGGATGATTGGGACCCCAAAGGGTCGATAGGTTTGATTGCTGAAGGGGATGAACCAAAGAAGCCAGTGATTACCCTTAACCCAATTGTTGTACAGAATCAGCCCTCCAAGGACGTCAAAGTAAATATGTCTATACCTCTTGAATTTGAAGTACCTCCATCTGCAAAGACTCCCGGGCGAATCGAGGTTGAGTTTGGAGTTCCAAAGGCACCCACACCTTTTGAAGTTGCTGTGCTACCACCAAAGGTGCCTATTCTGGTGGCAATAACTGACATAATACCATTCCACTCGAATGTTGTACCATGGGATTACACTGCCGAAGAAAGGAGGAAAGGAAAGACAAGGATAGGAGAAACAATTGTTGCGCAGGGAATGACTAGAACAGGGAGGGTCTACACCCCAGAGTACCTAGCCGAGTCCGGTAAGCAAGCCCCGGGACGTCCTATTGAAATAGGGCTCAATGATCTTTGGAGGAAAATACAGGCTAAGGAGTACTCGGTCGCTGAACAGTTGAATAAAACACCAGCACAAATATCTATCCTGGCTCTTCTGCAGAGTTCAGACGCTTACAAGAATGCCTTAATGAAGATACTGAGCGAAGCCTATATGCCCAACAATATAACCGGGGGTGAAATGGTGAATATGGTGGGGCAAGTGCTGGAGAGCCATAAAATAACTTTCCATGAAGATGAGTTACCACCAGAAGGTCTGAGCCACAACAAGGCACTGCACGTCACCGTGCAATGCGAAGATTATTTCATCACTAGAGTCCTGATTGAATGGGGATCGAGCCTCAACATTTGTCCGCTTGTAACTCTCAGAACTCTGGGGAAAGGCCTACACGAGATCAAAGATGGGGCTATCAATGTAAAAGCCTTCGATGGGTCCCAGAGATCTACTATTGGAGAAATCAGCCTATGCTTGCAAATGGGGCCAACCTGGTTCGACGTCGACTTCCAAGTAATAGACGTCCCGGCATCCTACAACTTGCTGTTAGGACGCCCCTGGATGGAGCCGTAGCCTCGACCATGCATTAAGCGGTAAAGTTTGAATGGAACCACCAAGAAGTGACCATTCATGGCGATGGTAGTAACCCCATATATAGTCGCCAGACCATCCCAATGATCGGGGGAAGAAGGAGAATAGGCAGAGAAACATACCACCACATCGAAAGGGTCAATGCTATAGATAAGGATAAGTGGTGGGACAACAAGATCGACAGTATCCTGAATTGGCATGGGTATGGTCCTGGAAAAGGACTTGGCAAGAATCTTCAGGGGATCACAAAACCCATCAAACTAAAGAAGCATGGTACCACATTTGGCCTAGGGTACGATTATACTTGGGAGGAGTTCCAGAACTGGTCGCCACCATGGCGTGGCACCTACTATCCATTGGGGTTTCCGATACCTAGATTGGAGCAGACCTTCCAACTGGCAGATACTATATATGGGTCAGAAGAAGATGAGGCATTGGCAGCAATGAAGAATTTGTTCCGGGAGGATGATGATATGGACTGATGTGTTCTTTTTGGGGAGGATGGGGAGGAAGGCCCTTCCATACAAGCTGTGAACCGAGGGGAATGCCTCACCAATTGGTCAGTCAAGACCACCAGTGCCCGGAAAGTTTCGGGGTAGTAAGGCTAAACAAAAGCACCATGCATCGCATTTTTAGCTTGCTTTACTAGTTGATTTTCTTTCTGCATTATCTTTTATTTCGAAAAGAGCTCTGATGTTTCAAAATATTATGGATTTAATCAAAGCATTTGAGTTTATCATATATATCTTGCTTATTCTTTTCTCTATCATTTACTTTATTTTATATAGCATTACTATTACTTATCTTGACGATGAACCAACGACTGTGACTTGCAACGAAATAACGCAACAAAAGAATGTAGACTCAGAATAAGAGGAGATACCTGAAGAGGTCGTCAGAGAAGTTGAGAACTTTGAGAACAAACATAAGTCTAACTTGGACGAAATTGAGGTTGTTAATTTGGGAGATACAGAGAATATTCAAGAAACGGGCATCAGCGTGCATTTGTCGTCATTAGAAAAGAAACAGTACGCAGAGTTCTTAAAAGAGTATGAGGACATTTTTGCCTGGTCATATGATGATATTACTGGTCTCAACACATCCATTGTAGCTCACAAGTTGCCAACAGATCCGACAGGTCCGCAAGTAAAACAGAAGCTCTGAAAGTTCAAGCCAGACATGAGTTTGAAAATCAAAGAGGAAGTTACCAAGTAAGTCAAAGCCAGGGTTCTCAGGGTGGTAGAGTATCCAACATGGTTAGCTAACATCGTGCCAGTACCGAAGAAAGATGGGAAGGTTAGAGTTTGTGTCGACTACCGGGATCTCAACCGGGCTAGTCCCAAAGATGACTTCCCATTGCCAAATATACACATCCTGATTGACAACTGTGCCAAGCATGAACTGCAGTCATTCATCGATTGTTTTTCTGGGTACCATCAGATATGGATGGATGAAGAAGATTCAGAGAAAATGGCGTTCATCACACCATGGGGGATGTACCGCTATAGAATGATGCCATTTGGTTTGAAGAATGCTGGTGCCACCTATATGAGGGCCATGACTACTATCTTTTATGACATGATACATAAAGAGATCAAGGTGTATGTGGATGATGTCATCATCAAATCCAAGAAAGTTGTAGATCATATGGAAGACAAGAGAAAATTCTTCAATAGATTGAGGGGGTACAACTTGAAACTGAATCTTGCCAAGTGTGCATTCGGGGTTCCTGCTGGAAAGCTATTGGGTTTCATTGTGAGTCGCTGAGGAATAGAATTGGATCCGTCAAAGGTCAAGTCCACTATATCAGCCGGTTCAAAGCTCAGTCCACAGTCATTTGTGAACCCATCTTTAAAATGTTAAATAAACACGCTGCTACTAGATGGACCGACGATTATTAAAAAGCCTTCGATAGAATCAAGGAATACCTGTCAACACCACCAGTCTTGGTTTCGCCCGAGCCAGGAAGGCCCTTATTGCTTTATCTCGCAGTTTTGGATGGAGCATTCGGTTGTGTTCTGGGACAACATGATGAAACGAGAAGAAAGGAGCAGGCCATCTACTATCTCAGTAAGAAATTTACCCCGTACGAGGCCCGGTATTCCTTATTAGAACGCACTTGTTGTGCTCTGACTTGG
>MU673808.1:6381-36790 GCA_026770625.1 Nicotiana glauca | reverse complement strand
GATACTTCCCTATTTGCATCACATACAGGAGTTAAGGAAAAGGTTCACAAAAATGGAATTTCAGCATGTCCCCAGGGTCCAGAATGAGTTCGCTGATGCATTGGCTACTCTGTCATCCAGGATCCAACATCCAGACACAAATTTCATTGATCCCATCCCAGTAAGGATTTATGATCAGCCAGCTTATTGTGCTCACATTGAGGAAGGAACGGACGGAAAACCATGGTTCCACGACATCGAAGAGTGCTTGACAACAGGAAAGTATCCAGAACTTGCCAACGCTGCTCAAAAGCACACACTTCGGAGGTTATCCAACAACTTCTTTCATAGGGGAGGAATACTGTATAGGAGGACTCCCTATTTGGGCTTGCTAAGGTGTGTCGAAACAAAAGAAGCATCCAGACTATTGGACGAAGTGCACGCGGGGACGTGCAGACCATACATGAATGGTTTTGTCTTAGCAAAGAAGTTACTAAGAGCAGGGTATTTTTTGGATGACTATGGAAACAGACTGTATCAAATATGTTCGCAAACGCCATCGCTGTCAGATACATGCAGACGTGATAAAGGTGCCTCCAAACGAGCTTATATCAACAAGCTCACCATGGCCATTTACCACTTGGGGGATGGATGTCATCGGACCTATCGAGCCTGCCGCATCAAATGGGCACAGATTTATCCTAGTGGCAATTGATTACTTTACTAAATGGGTTAAAGCAGCATCGTACAAGGCGGCGACTAAGAAAGTTGTGGCAAATTTCGTCTGTGATCGTATTGTTTGCCGAT
The DNA here is from genome assembly GCA_026770625.1 of Nicotiana glauca. NCBI lineage: Eukaryota > Viridiplantae > Streptophyta > Magnoliopsida > Solanales > Solanaceae > Nicotiana > Nicotiana glauca. Next base: position 36,004 of record MU673808.1, on the reverse strand, counting down.
TCTGGATTCCAGAATCAATCATCATTGATAACGGTTCCAATCTCAACAGCGACCTAATGAAAGCAATGTGTGAGGCACTCAAGATCAAACACAAGAACTCCATAGCCTACAGGCCTCAGATGAATGGAGCTGCGGAGGCAGCCAACAAGAATATCAAGAAGATATTAAGGAAGATGGTCGAAATCCACAAACAATGGCATGATAAGTTATCATTCGCTTTGCTGGGATACAGCACCACAGTTCGCACATCGACTGGAGCAACTCCCTACATGCTGGTTTATGGTACAGAAGCGGTCATCCCCGCCGAGGTGGAAATTCCCTCCTTGAGGATCATACAAGAAGCAGAGTTGGATGACGCAGAATGGATAAAAGGTTGCTACGAGCAGTTAGCCCTTATAGATGGGAAAGAATGAATGCAGGTTGCCATGGTCAGTTGTATCAGAGCAGAATGTCCAGAGCCTTCAACAAAAGAGTTAATCCTAGAAAATTTACACCGGGGCAGTTGGTGTTGAAGAAAATATTCCCACATCAAGATGAAGCTAAGGGGAAATTCTCTCCCAACTGGCAAGGTCCGTACATGGTTCACCGGGTTCTAACAGGAGGAGCCCTTATTCTTGCAGAAATAGACGGAGAGGTTTGGCCAAAGCCAATCAATTCAGATGTGGTGAAACGATACTATGTGTGACTACCTATGATTTTTCTATAAAGTAATTTGAACTACGCCTGACCTGATTCCCGTTTAAGAGGGGATACATAGGCTGCCCTATGGGTTCGATCACAATTTAATAAAAATCTTCATTTCCCCTTATTATTGGAACTAGGCAGAATTTTGATGAGGACCCTCAAAATTTCGAAGTCAGCCATCAGCCACTCATCGCCAAAGATGTCACCTCAGTGGACTGGGGCAGAATTTTGAGGAGGACTGTCAAAATTCTAGAGCAAGAGAGGTTGCGATGTTTTGAACCACGTTGTAGTCGTTGGTTCATTTGAACAAAACCATTTTCTATTTTTGTTGTACTTGTTAAATCATGCATAACTATGGTAGCTGATGTTTAGCAACGCTACCCCAAATGATGCACGCAACGTCGGAGGCCACGAGAAACGAACTAACCTTTCCCCATTGACAAAACTCACAATTTTCTTTGGATGCAGGCGCCGAGACACAAACATATTATGGAATCGCATTGAACAATCGCACCTATTCACATTTTTTGCTATCTGCACGCAATACTCCCCAGCAGCCGCAATATCACAATCAGTTACCAGCAATCAGCTAAGAATCTCTATTACCATCTGCATTCCTGCATTGCATAAGGCTACCTTTCTGCCTTCCGAGACTAAGCATTATCTCCATCTGTATTCCTGCATTGCATAAGGCTACCTTCCTGCCTTTCGAGACTAAGCGTTGTCTCCATCGACATTTCCTTCATTTCATAAGGCTACCTTTTTGCCTTTCGAGACTAAGCATTGTCTCCATCTGCATTCCTGCATTGCATAAGACTACCTTTTTGCCTTCCGAGACTAAGCATTGTCTCCATTTGCATTTCTGCATTGCATAAGGCTACCTTTCTGACTTCGAAGACTAAGCATTGTCTCCATCTGCATTCTGCCTTCCAAGACTGAACATTGTCTCCATCTGCATTCCTGCATTGCATAAGGCTACCTTTCTGCCGTCCGAAACTAAGCATTGTCTCCATCTACATTCCTGCATTGCATAAGGCTACCTTTCTGCCTTCCGAGACTAAGCATTGTCTCCATATGCATTCCTTTCATTGCATAAGGCTACCTTCCTGCCTTTCGAGACTAAGCATTGTCTCCATCTGCACTCCTGCACTGCATAAGGCTACCTATCTGCCTTTCAAGACTAAGCGTTGTCTCCATCTGCATTTCCTTCATTGCATAAGGCTACTTTTCTGCCTTCCGAGGTTAAGCTCTACCTCCATCTTGCATGGCTGAAATAACGCTCCATTATCCTTCTTGCATGGCTGAAATATTGCCACTTTCACTTACATCTTGCAATCGGCTGAAATATCGCCAAACATTATTTAAATCTTCTGTCGGCTGAAACATCGCCATTTTTATTTTTCACATCGGCTGAAATATTGACTGTTTTATTTAAATTTCCGTCGGCTGAAATATCGCCATTTACGCTTTTGCATCGGCTGAAATACCGCCTAATCTTGCATCACATGGGCTAAAATATCGTCAAATTGTCCAAAGGCGTCATCGTTCGGAGGCACCATCTTCATAGCCCGAGAACGTCATCTCATAGCCTGCGAATCCTTTAATTTTGTGCTTCATGGCCCAGGACATCATGGTCCGAGGACGTCATCCTAACCTCCAAGGACAGCATTGATGGCCCAACGGGAACTTGCATCACGTTTAAGTTTATGCATGATATGCGCCTATATTGCTCACTTGTAGGAACATCGGCTAGCAACGACCGTCTCAGCAGGAGCCATCCCGCTCCGATTCTCGCAGCCGATTGGCTGCCCAAGTACCTCTTGTCTCTCCAAAACCTCGCGTCCGTCTTTTCGAATCTCCATCGGCATGTTTCGTCAATGGCCCCTGAACTACATACGGCTTGATTCCTATAAGACCAGGGATATGTAGGCAGTTCAGAAACCGGAGCTTGGTCATATTCTTTTCAAATCTCCGCTTCCGGTCAAAATTAGCCATCATATCTTTACCCGACAACTCTTTCATTCTTTCCGGGTAAAGAGGGGCAGCTATTGATACCCAATTTTTCCCTATATATTTTCTATATATACTCAAACACTTTCAAAATAGTATATGTATGCATATATAAGCATGCCCAAAGGTTTTGGTATTTTTCCTCAATTTGTAGGGGTTTTTAGAATTAATTTATTGTCTATTTTTAACAGTGCAAAATCCAAAATTATTCCCAAAATATCATTTTTGGCGAATAACATATTTCATTCTCATATTTACAACAAAATATAACTAATATAATTTTTACACATTTTTTATAAATTTATTCGGAATTTCTAAAGCTTAATTGCATGAAATTGCAATTATAGCCTATTTTATAATTAACCGCGTTCTATAACTATAAAATTGTTCATAATATTTTCAGATTATTGTTTATATATTATTAATCAGTTCAGTGTTTTTAATTTACTTTTAAATTATTTTTAGCTATTTTTATTAAATAAAATGGGAAAAAGTGGCTATTTAAAACTTGGCCCTATTTCTTTGTAATTTTAGCCTTAATTACACCCAACTCAAACCCCAATTTGACGACCCAATTTTAATTTCAACCCGCCCCAAACCCGTTTGATCTAACACGCCGCTTCCCATTTTTAAATCCTGGTCGTTGATTGTTTTAATCAACGGCCCTCGTTCCTCTTTCCTTTTAAATTCCACCCACACCCCTAACCGTAATTCATTATTCACAAACAGTCGGCCCCAAATTCCCTCTTCTCTCAAACTCTCTCTAACACCACTCGAAACCCTAGCCGCATATCGTCTTCTCCGACCAGATCCACCGGCATCCATGGCTTCCCAAGGCCATGGATGGCCTGTGCTCTCTTCCCTTCACTCCCAAACCACGATTATTTAAGGTTCTTCGAGGTTCGATCTTCAGCAAGCTTGTTCAGGCCCTCCGCAGACCTGAGTTCCTTTGATTTCTCCGGCTCCTTTCCGGCATGTTCGAGCTTTGGCAAGGCTTAGCCATGGCCCAGACCTGTTCAAAGGCTAGATCTTTCCAGGCCTTCTCATTTCTAGGGTTTCTGAGGAACTCTAAAATGCGTGTTAGAGGTTCTTTCTTCCCTTGTTTTCTTAGATCTGTAACTGATCTATGTTCTACTCGAGGTTCTGATGTTTTTCCCCAATTTTCTTTCTTAAAAATTAGTCTGTCCAATTTTAGGGTTTTCAAAAATCTTAAAAGTGTTTCTTCTTCTTCTTCTTTTCTTTACGTGAATCTGTGTGTTCATGCCATGTCTTATGTATTTTCGTTTGTTCTTATGTTTCGCCGCTAGTATGCATGTTTCTCTACCTTTGTTCTGTTACTGCTTCTACTGATTTTGTCTACGAGTATGCTTTACATGTTTATTTTGCATGTCCTTCTAGTGTTTCTTCTACTGAGATTGTTTGCCTTCACTGGATTCGTTTGGGTTCTAAACGTGTTTCTTTTTCTGCTTCCTAAATTCCATGACATCTCTCCTCTCTTCTGAACCTATTTGAGTTCTGAGCTTTCTCTTAAACTTGTTCTTTACAATTTTGGCACTCTACTGCTCCTAATTTGCTACATGTGTTTGCGTGTTTCCGCAGGGAACTCTGAAATAGTTCCTTAAGCTTATCGTAAAGGCTTGCCTTCTCTCTTCTATATCCAACTCGGATTGAAACCCTAGGGTTTGGGTTTTTGCAAGTTTGACTCTAGGGTTCAGCTCTAAAAGACCCCGGGCTCTCAAACTCATGCAGAGTTTACAATCAATTTGGAATTTCCTATTTATAATTTGAAACCTCTTATGACCGTCTCTTTTGTTTGATACTAGCATGCTTATATACGAGGGTTTTTCTCCTGAATTGATTATGTTAGCTTGTGATTGATTTCAATCTCCTTTTACTAAGGCTTAATTGATTTTGTTACTGATTTTTACAACTTAACCTCTTTCCCCCTTTTCCTGACTAAGTTCATTCAAAGACTTTTAAATTTTCGGTTGTTTGATTACTGTATTTTCCTTATTCTCTCAAAATCGTGTACTATAGGCTTCTTACCTTAAATAGAATATATGAACTTACCCCTATTATGCTACTCTGAAAAGGTTTTCATTATTTTCCTTTCCTTAATTACTCATTCCCGTTTGAAATCAAATCTCTTTGACTAAGGGCGATCCTATTTGATTGACTGAAATTTTATTCCCTTGCCTTTTTGTTTACTCGTTTTTGCACTATAAAAATAAACAACCTTTTCAGTTCTCATAGAGTTCTTTCTACACCTCTGTAATACACTTCACACTTCAGAAGAATTACACACACTCGACACAGACACCTCTGTCTTTGAAATATACTATACTCTCTCTAATATTACTCTCTACCTTCTCTACTACTACTGAGCACTCTGCTCCTTTCTCTCTTACTGTCTGAATATTTCTGGAGTTCCTCTGAATTCCCAGGTGCTTGCTGAAATTTGAGTTGCTCTTGTTAATTATTTCTGGCTATTTATTTGCTGTTGTTTCTCTGCTGTACTAGAACTGAAAAACTGGTATGTATTTCTAATTTAAATAATACCCTCCAAACTATGTGTTTACTTCTCCTCATCTGTTATGCATTCTTCACTATGTTTTCATCCTAGTTTGTCATGCTCTCTCTCATCATGTTTCTGCATCTTTGGGTCTGTTTGTGCTTTCTTGCTTTCCTCATGTTTTCTGTAAATGCTTTCCTATGTCATCCTCTGTCCCTTTGACCCCCTTCTTATGTGTGAGTGCAATTCTGAGTCATGTTGGCATTCTATTATTGCCGCTCATGACTTAGAACCAGGTTCTCTTGAACCTTTACTCAAATCAATTCCCATTCCCTTTACCCCTTATGCGCTGAGCCTTAACTCAGGACTGGGGGTGCCCTAATCACCATCCAAATTCAGGTTTGACTTCTAAAGGTTTGCTCTTTATTTGTTGGCCAAGTAGATGGTCAGGGGTGTGCCATTCTCTGCCCATGGTTGGGTATGACCACCCTCAACTATGGCTCCCTAATCCTTCTCTCACTTTCTACTAATTCCTAGTTCTAAGTTCTGCCCCCCTTTGGTAAGCCATGCTTTGGGACCCTGGAGCTCCCTCTGAACCTGGATGCCCGAGGGCTGGCAATTCCACACTGCACTATTCTGTTCTAATTGTCATCCAGAGTGTAAGCACTGCCTGGAGTCCTTGAGGCTCCTTGGAACTTTGAAACACTTTGGGTGAGAGAAGGCCTTGGAAATCTGGAATCTAGATTTGGTGAAACATATGTCATTGGATTTTAAGATTGAATTAGGCTGATCGGATCTAGCTGTAGGCTGTGATGTATTTTTAATGGTTTTCTTTCTTCTGGTTCTACAATATTTTTTGTATAAAAGAACCGGGGGTTATAGTAAAAAGGGTGTGGGAGGGGGTTTACTTTTTGCATCAATAAATGGGTAAATATCATGCCTATATGTTTAATGTTGTGATTCAGCCACTTAGATACCATGCCTATAGGTTTAATGTTGTAATTCAGTCACTTAGATACCATGCCAATAGGTTAATATTTTTATTCACTTAGATACCATGCCTATAGTTTAATGTTTAAATCAGTCGCCTAGATACCATGTCTATAGGACCGGCGTTTAATCATCTTGTACATCATTAGAAATCCTGCCTATGGGACTTAATATTCATGTAAATCAGTTGCATATAGTAACTATGTCTATAGGAAGTGCATATGCGTTAGGCAAATTATAAGGTAGTCAAACAATCACTAACCAGTTAATAACAATGCTTAAAATCAGCTATATATATCATGCCTATAGGGGTTCGTCTCAAACTCGCTTGATCCAGTTTTAAGCAATAACAACCTGTCAATTGGCCTTTAACGTAGCGTTTTCAGTAAAACTCTTATAAACTTGTAATGTTTTTTTTTAAAATTCTGTAAATCTGCAATTCTCTTAAACTTTTTAAACTTGCGTCTTTATTCTGAAACAATTCCTTTAGATCTTCTGCCTAAATTCTATTCATCTCTTGAATCTATCTTTCAAAACAGTCTTTTAACTCACTCTTTCTTTTAAGATATTTTCACTTTCAAAACTCCTCTTCACATGTCTACTATATTTTCACTCAAACAAACATGCTGATTTCAAAGTAAATTTTTGAACTTCTCCAACTTTCAACTTTCTATTTTATCTCTTCTGCATTAGGGCTCTTGTCTGAAACCAGTGTTTTCTGAATAACTTGTTTAAAATACTTCAATTTCTGACAATTGGATCCGAATTGCCTAATGCAGAATTTATATCTGAATCTATGTGTTAAATTAGTCCGTCCGCCGCTTATGTTTTAATTCAACGACCAAATCATTATGTGCAAGGCATGCTAAACTATATGATATATGACTTATGGGGTTTTATGTGAGCCTTGCATGTTTGTTTGTCAATCCCATTACTTGCTATTTGTTTTGGTTGTCGAAATTAGTATTTTGTCCTTTAAACCCCATATATGCCTTACCCCTTTTCTCTTCCCTTTAGGATTAGAAGTCCTAAAACCCCATGACTGATAGGTTGGGATGAGTATTAGCATGCAATAAGTAAACGAGACTAATCGTGTTTAATACCTTAACGGGGTGGGAAGGGTAGAATGTGGATATGATGACTGGTGCGCTAACATCTCGTGTGAGAATGATTGCTGGGTATTGCACTGATGTGATCCATATCATATTTAAACCTAGGACCCCTTTTATTTATTTATATGAGGTTATGTTTTCTTAAAAAATTAATGTTTTCTTCAATTAATCTTTTTCTTTCCAAAACCACTTATGTCTTTTTTTTCTCTCTTTTCTTTCAAAACTTTCAACTCATTTGTATTCCCTATGTGCAAACATTGTTTGTTTACTTCTACTCTTCTTAAAGTCACAATTAAGCATGGCCGGGAATCACACTAGTGGATCTTGAGGGGTGCCTAATACCTTTCCCTCGAGATAATCTCAAGCCCTTACCCGAACTCTGGTTCTTCTTTCAAAAAATCTTCTTCTTTTTCTTTAAAGTGTCCTAATGCACTATAATCATTAGGTGGCGACTCTTCAAATTCCATAACCCGATTCCTCAAAAGGGAATGTGAGTTGTTTTGTCCATAATGTCGTAAACCCGATTTCACCTTAGAAAAAGGGGGCGTCGACACCAATACCCTGGGACTGATAGGATTGGGATGGATACTAGCATGCGATATGTAAACGATATCATTCCGCGCTTTAATACCTTAACGGGGTGGGAAGGGTAGACATGGAGATGATGATTACACGATAACACTCCGCGTACAATTGAGTACCAGTGTTGCGAATGATCCATGTAATGTATAAACCTAGGACCCCCCCCCCTTCTTTTTATTTAGTTTAGCAAATTTTTCTGAATCTTTAAAGATATTGCATTTTCTGCTTCTCACATGGTTTTTGGATTATTTGCACTAAGTACTCGACTTCTTCTCTCTATTTACATATTTTTCCCAAACTGCTCCTTTCTAAAATTCAGTATTTCTTTTAACCTTTTGTGTTTCTTGTGCTTGTTTATTTGCCCTTGCATTTAAAGTCACAATTGTAGCATGGACGGGAACCACACTAGTGGATCTTGAGGGGTGCCTAACACCTTCCCCTCGAGATAATTTCTAGCCCTTACCCAAACTCTGGTTTTTCATCTCAATTCTTTCTTGAAAGTGTCCTAATGCACTATAATCATTAGGTGGCGACTCTCCAAACTCAAAAAACCCAATTCCCAAATTGGTTAAGAGTTGTCTTCCCGAATGTCGTGAACCCGATTCCGCTTTAGGAAAAAAGGGGGCGTCAATAGCATGGCGACTCTGCTGGGGATTTCTTTAGGGTTTTTACCATTACATGTTATTTGTGACTTCATTATTTCTTTAATTACCTTTATTTCTTACCTTTTAATTATTTCATCATGAAAAACTAACTTGACTCTTCATGTCTTTCCTTTCATTTAACTGCTTTCCTTACTTCTTTATTATTTCAATGCCGCTGTAATTTCAAGCATTTAGTGTAATCATTTATTTTATGTACATGAAAATACATGTCAATCTGTTTCATTCTTGTAAATTGCAACTTCAACATCATACTTCACTCGTGCCAAAACAAATCATATAGTAACGCTTATAATGAGTGGTTACGTACTTCCAATACTATAACCCCCTAAATTTGGCAAAGGCATATTTGCGGTAAAACCAGTCGATCAACGGTGTAGTCGACGGTTCTGTGTATTTCCCTCTTGAGTTGTCCGCTCAAGGGTACCGGTCTAGCACTTCAAAATAGAAACCTTATTCCATTTAAATCGTACATGCATCATGGTCAAACCTAGCTGAGTCAGTTATGTTGTCCACATAATGACTCATTAAGATAGCCTTGTCCAAAGTCCACCGGGTTTCCTTGAAACCCAAATGGACGCCTCCATGTTCTGTGCATTTATTTGGAGAACTTAAGTGCTTGCTATGCTAATTATTGATTTAAATAGTCGAGTCCGGTAGGGGTAAGGGCCTAACACTCTGTTTTGCAGAAAATGAGGCACGAGATCCCTAGATTTGGCATGGTAACCAACACTCATCCAAGGCTACTCAATTGGTGGAGTGATCTCCATTCTAGTGATCAAACACTTGTCCGCAAGTACTCAGGGAATCTTCCTTCTCTCCTAGAGATTCAGCCTAACAACAGAATCATAGAGTGTGCAACATTGTTCTGGGATAGTGACAAATCTGTGTTCCGCTTTGGTGATCTTGAAATGACTCCTTTACTTGAAGAGATAGGTGGTTTAGCTGGAATTCCTTGGGAGACTCCAGGTTTGCTTATGCCCGAAAATCACAAAGGAAGGGGTTTCCTTAAAATGATAGGGTTGAAGAAAAACCCAGACTTAACCTGTTTGAAAGACTCCTACATCCCGTTTGACTATCTATACGAAAGGTACGGCCATAGTGCCCATGATCGTTGCCGAGATATATCGCGCCTTGAACAAGTGTCAACAACAAAGCAGTCATTTTGAGGGTTGCAACTTATTGCTTCATCTTTGGCTCATGGAACACCTCCAGAAAGGAGAATACCAACAGAAGATTCTACGCAGAGATTGGGATGATCATATCGCCTTCAACCAGCCGAGGAGTATGAATTATATACCAAAGATGTTCGCTCAGCCAAAGAACGCCAGAGGGTGGGTAGAATTGTTCGAAACCCTGAAAGAAGACCAGGTGCAATGGATGTTTGAGTGGTTCCCTATGTATGAAATCATTGTCCAATCCCGAGATGCACCATTTCTCTTACTGATTAGTTTGAGACGTTCCTCTCCGAGCCATGAGGCAAGCTGGAAGAAGACAAATCATACCAAGGGTTGATAAAACAAGTCACCTCAGGGCTGATTTCCAGGATGATGATAGCCCTCACAGGTGCCAAGCTCAGCATTTGTGGCATTGCAAAATCATTTTGGGGAAGGAATCCATCGAGCCAAACAGGTACCACGCCGGTTGTGTACCGTATTATTCTGGCTAGTTAGGAGACAATAACACGGGTCAGCCGAGATTCGTTCGGGGTCATAGAATTATTGACGAGCATGCTGAGTATAATCAACTGCGCAAAAGAATTCAAGAGTGTGAAAGTGAGCACCGGGAAATACAAGAAGCCCATCAGAAATTGATCGAGGAGTGGAAATAAATGGCTGTCAGCGCCAATAATCGGTTAGGGTATTTGGAGCAGGGTCTAGTAGGGCTGGAAGGAAAATTCATCAAGAGGATCGAGGACTGCCAAAACACTAAAGGAAATGCAGGCGGACATGGCCCGAGCCTACTTACTGCTAGGACTACGCAAGTTGGTGGAGCTATTCGGGGGAGACATGGATGCCAAATCTGGGGAAGGTCCTTCTGGGACCAAGTAGTTAGCAATCCTTTATTTTTCCTTAATGATGTAATAAGGCCAACGACCACTAGTGACATTTATTTTCTGTTATTTAGAGTCATTTTGGATTCATCTTATTTTTATCAATAAAGTGAGGCATTTAGCATTATAAGTTCTCCAAAATTAGTTGTCGCTAGGCCTACCTCAGGCACAACGAGGCACCAAAATTAGGACGCGATTTATATTCTCACACAATGTGTTTAAATAATGCAATACTTTTCTCTTAAAAATTGCACTAACTTGTTACCTTTTTGTTTTTCTTTTTTATTCCCCTCCCTAAAGGTTAGTTCGTGCATTCTGGCACCATCGTCATACTCCACCAGATCCAAGGGCCCTCCACCTCCTCCTCCTACGAGTCCCGTTCAGAACAAGAACAAAGGTAGAATGGGAGATACAAGCGCCAGAAAGGATATCGAAAAGGAGGAAACTTCTTAGGGTACCCCAATTGCTGAGGGAACTGCTGCTCATCTTGAGCAGAAATTGCTGAAATTCAAGGAAGAATTGGACCAGGTTCGGAACTTGGCAAGCCTATCATTCACTCTTGTTGCTCCTGATGTTAACACCCAGAATCCCGCACCTCCACAAAACACCCCACAACCACAGATACAACCCACTCAATGCAACACATGTCACACTCCAAATAACACTCCATTACTCATTCTCGAGCCATTGAACACCACCAATGACCATCTCCACAACACTCCTATTTTTGTGGATACTGTACCCCACTACACCCAACCAATCTCAAATGCACCTGAGTCTGATGAAAAGGACTCCCTCATCAGGAACTTAGCAGTAGAGCTCAAGAAATTAACCAGTCGAGTTCAGGGCGTGGAAGGTAACAAAGGCATTGAAGGATTGAATTACGAGGACTTATGCATTCAACCAGATGTTGAACTTCCGGAGGGGTACAAACCTCCCAAGTTTGAAATGTTTGATAGAACAGGGATCCCAGAGTCCACCTGAGGACCTATTGTGATAAGTAGTGGGGGTCGGAAGAGACGAGAAGATCTGTATGAAGCTCTTCATGAGGAGCTTAAAGGGAGATGCACTATCCTGGTACATCCGTCAAGACCCCAAAAAATGGACGAATTGGGTAGGAATGGTATCAGACTTCATGGATAGGTCCCGGTTTAATACAGAGAACGCATCAGATGTATTTTACACACATAATTTGAAGAAGAAACCCACCGAAATATTCCGCAAGTATGCTACTCGTTGTAGTTCAGCAGCTGCAAAGGTCAGGCCGGCCCTAGAAGAAGAGCAAATGAATAGATTCTTTGTCCGGGCTTAGGATCCCTAATATTACGAGAGGTTGATGTTGATCGAGGGTCAAACGTTCTCCGATATAATAAAACTCGGAGAGGGAATCAAGAATGGTATGGTTACAAATTTTGAAGCATTGCAAGCCACCAATAAGGCTTTACAAACTAGTGGCATGTCTAAGAAGAAAGACGTAAGTGTCGTGATGGTCGCACAGTGAGCCAAATCACCACCAAAATACCACACTTACCCATCACCTCCACTTACATATCAGCCTTTCCCAAATTACCAAGCACCCGCACCCTCCTATCCACCTCCCATTTACTAGTCCTCTCCACCTCTCACATATCAACCCACCTCACCCAGATACTCTCAACCAACACCTGTTTACCAAGCTTATAACGCCCAACCCTCTCACTATCAATCACCACCCACCCGTCAAAATTCTCCGAGACCCAGACCAAATTTTGATCGTAAACCTCCCAGACAATACACAGCCATCGCAGAACCAATTGAACAGTTATATGAAAGACTTAAAGATGCTGGTTACGTCACTCCTATCCCAACTAAAGCTCTAGAAAATCCCTCCCAGTGGGTCAACCCCAACAAGACTTGTGCGTATCACTCCGACATGAAAGGACACACCCTTGACGAGTGTCGTTCATTGAAAGATAAGATTCAGACCCTGATCGACAATAAGGTCATTATTGTAAAGAAGCCCGCTCATAATGTTCGTAACAACCCCCTGCCTGACCACAAAGGAGGATACATTTATATGATCGAGATCAAGGATAATTGGGACACTAAAGGGTCGATAGGTTTGATTTCTGAAGGCGATGAACTAAAGAAACCAACGGTTACCCTTAACCCAATTGTTGTGCAGAATCAGCCCTCCAGGGACCACACAGTAAATATGTCTATACCTTTTGAACTTGAAGTGCCTCCTTCTACGAAGGCGTCCGGGCCAATCGAAGATTAATTTGAAGTTCCAAAGGCACCTACACCCTTTGCAGTTGCTATGTTACCACCAAGGGTGCCTATTCCGGTGGCAATGACTGACATGACACCATTCCACTCAAATGCCATACCATGGGATTACACTACCGAAGCTAAGGGGAAAGGAAAGACAAAGACAGGAGAAACGATTGTCGCACAAGGAATGACTAGAACAGGGAGGGTCTACATCCCAAAGCACCTAGCTGAGTCCGATAAGCAAGCTCCAAGGCATCCCATTGAGACAGGAACCGACGATCTTTGGAGGAAAATACAGGCTAAGGAGTACTCGATCGCTGAGCAGTTGAACAAAACACTAGCACAGATATCTATCCTGGCTCTTCTGCAAAGTTCAGACGCTCACAAAAATGCCTTAATGAAGATACTGAGCGAAGCCTATGTGCCCAGCAATATAACCGGGGGTGAGATGGCGAATATAGTGGGGCAAGTGCTGGAGAGCCACAAAATAACCTTCCATAAAGATGAATTGCCGCCAGAGGATTTGGGTCATAACAAGGCACTGCACATCACCGTGCAATGCGAAGATTGTTTCAGCACTAGAGTCCTGATTGATGGGGGATCAAGCCTCAACATCTGTCCACTTGTGACTCTCAGAACTTTGGGTAGAAGCCTACACGAGATCAAAGATGGGGCTATCAAGTAAAAGCCTTCGATGGGTCCCAGAGATCTACTATTGGAGAAATCAACCTTTGTTTGCAAATGGGGCCAACATGGTTCGACATCGACTTCCAAGTGATAGACGTCCCTGCATCATACAACTTGCTGTTAGGACGTCCCTGGATCCACGCTACCATAGCCGTAGCATCAACCCTGCATCAGGCGGTAAAGTTCGAGTGGAATCACCAAGACGTGATCATTCATGGCGATGGTAGTAACCCCATATATAGTTGTCAGACTATCCCAATTATCAGGGGCAGAAGGAGAGTAGGCAGAGAGACAAACCACCACATCGAAAGGGTCAACGTTGTAGACAAAGATAAGTGGTGGGATAACAAGATCGAAAGTATCCTGAGTTGGTGCGGATACGAGCCTGGAAAGGGACTCAGTAAGAATCGTCAGGGGATCACTAAACCCATCAAACTGAAGAAGCATGGCACTACCTTTGGCTTAGGGTATGGTTATACTTGGAAAGAATTCCAGAACTGGTCGCCACCATGGCACGGCCCCTAATATCCATTGGAGTTACCGATACCTAGCCTAGAGCAGACCTTCCAGCCAGTAGATACTATATATGGGTCAAAAGAAGATGAAGCGTTGGCAGCTGTGAAGAATTTGTTCCTAGAGGATGATGACATGGACTGCTGTGTTCTTTTCGAGGAGAAGGAGGGGGAGGAAGGCCCTTCCATACAAGCTGTGAACAGAGGAGACCGCCTCAGCAATTGGTCAATTAGGACCGTCAGGGCCCGGAAGGCTTTTGGGTAGCAAGGCTAAACAGAAGCACCATGCATCTCATTTTATTTTACTTGTTGATTTCCTTTCCACATTGTCTTTAATTTTTAAAAAAGCTCCGATGTTTCAAACAATTATGAATTTAATCAAAAGCATTTCAGTTTATCATATATCTCGCACTTATTATTTTCTCTTTCATTCACTCTATTTTATACAACATTACTATTACTTATCTTGACGACGAACCAACGACTGTGACTTGCAACAAGACAATGCAATAAAAGGAAGTAGACTCAGAAGAAGATGAAATAGCTGAAGAGGTCGTCAGAGATGTTTAGAATTTTAAGAATAGACCTAAGTCCAACCTGGAAGAAACTGAGGTCATTAATTTGGGAGATACATAGAACGTCAAAGAAACTCGCATCAGTGTTCACTTGTCACCATCAGAAAAGGAAGAGTATACAGAATTCTTAAAAGAATTTGAGGACATATTCGCCTGGTCGTATGATGATATGATTGGTCTCAGCATATCCATTGTAGCTCACAAATTGCGAACGGATCAAACATGTACACAGGTAAAACAAAAGCTCAGGAAATTCAAGCCCGACATGAGTTTGAAAATCAAAGAAGAGGTTTCTAAGAAAGTCAAAGCCAAGGTTCTCAGAGTGGTAGAGTATCCAACATGGTTAGCCAACATCGTGCCAGTACCAAAGAAGGACGGGAAGGTTAGAATCTGTGTCGACTACCGGGATCTCAACCGGGCCAGCCCTAAGGATGACTTCCCCTTGCAAAACATACACATCCTTATCGACAACTGCGCCAAGCATAAGTTGCAGTCTTTCGTTGATTGTTCCGCCGGTTATCATCAGATATAGATGGATGAGGTCGATGCATAGAAAATGACTTTCATCACGCTGTGGGGAATGTATTGTTATAAAATGATGTCGTTCAGGTCAAAGAATGCTGGTGCCGCATACATAAGAGCCATGACTACTATCTTTCATGACATGATACACAAGGAGATCAAGGTATATGTGGACGACGTCATCGTCAAATCCAAGAAAGGCACTGATCATATGGAAGACCTGAGAAAGTTCTTCAATAGACAGAGAAGGTATAATCTAAAACTGAATCCCGCCAAGTGTGCATTCGGGGTTCCTGCCGGAAAACTACTGGGTTTCATCGTGAGCTGTAGAGGGATAGAATTGGACCCATCAAAGGTCAAATACATTCAAGAATTTCCACCGAAAAAGAACAATAAGGACGTGATGCGTTTCCTAGGGAGACTCAACTACATTAGCCGGTTCATAGCTCAGTCCACAGTCATTTGTGAACCCATCTTTAAAATGCTAAAGAAAGATGCTGCTACTAGATGGACCAATGATTGTCAGAAAGCCTTTGACAGAATCAAGGAATACCTGTAAACGCCGCCATTCTTGGTTCCTCCCGAGCCAGGGAGACCTCTATTACTTTAACTTGCGGTATTGGATGGAGCATTCGGTTGTGTCCTAGGACAACATGATGAAACGGGGAGAAAGGAGCAAACCATCTATTATCTCAGCAAGAAGTTCACCCAGTACGAGGCCCGGTATTCTCTATTAGAGTGCACATGTTGTGCTCTAACTTGGGTAGCTCAGAAATTAAGGCATTATTTTTGTGCCTACACTGCCTATCTCATATCCAGGATGGACCCACTGTAATATATTTTCCAGAAGCCCATGCCCACTGGCAAGCTCGCCAAGTAGCAAATCTTGTTGAGTGAGTTCGACATTGTTAACGTGAATTAGAAAGCAGTTAAGGGACAAGCCATAGCAGATCACCTTGTCGAGAATCTAATTAAAGGAGAATACGAACCACCAAAAATGTATTTTCCTCACGAGGAAGTATCGTTTGTAGGAGAAGACATTGCAGAATCCTACGATGGTTGGAGGTTGTTTTTCAATGAAGCTGCAAATTTCAAAGGAGTCGGCATAGGGGTAGTCCTAGTATCAGAAACTGGCCAGCATTACCCGGTATCCGCCAAGCTCAGGTTCCCTTGCACAAACAACATGGTTGAATACGAAGCTTGCATGCTGGGACTCAAGATGGACATTGACATGAACATTCAAGAGCTGCTAGTGATCGGGGACTCAGACCTGCTCATACATCAAGTTAGAGGAGAATGGGCCACCAAAAACTCCAAGATATTTCCCTATTTACATCACATACAGGAGTTGAAGAAAAGATTCAATAAGACGGAATTTCAGCATGTCCCCGGGATTCAGAATGAGTTCGCTGACGCATTAGCCACTTTATCATCCATGATCCAGCATCCAGATGCAAATTTCATTGATCCCATCCTAGTAGGGATTTATGATCGGCCGGCTTATTGTGCTCATGTTGAGGAAGAAGCAGACGGAAAACCATGGTTCCACGACATCAGAAGGTATTTGACAACAGGGAAGTACCCAGAACTTGCCAACGCCACTCAGAAACACACACTTTGGAGATTATCCAACAATTTCTTTCACAATGGGGGAATCCTATATAGGAGGACTCCCGATTTGGGTTGGTTAAGGTGTGTCGAAGCAAAAGAAGCAGCCAGACTATTGGACAAAGTGAACGCAGGGACCTGCGGGCCACATATGAATGGCTTTATCTTAGCAAAGAAGATACTCCGAGCAGGTTATTTTTGGATGACTATGGAAACAGGCTGTATCTAGTACGTTTGCAAGTGCCATCGCTGTCAGATATTTGCATATATGATAAAAGTGCCTCCAAACGAGCTTACTGCAACAAGCTCACCATGGCAATTTGCCGCCTCGGGAATGGATGTTATCGGACATATCGAGCCTTCCACATCAAATGGGCACAGATTTATCCTGGCGGCAATAGATTATTTTACTAAATGGGTTGAGGCAGCGTCTTACAAAGCAGTGACTAAGAAATGTTGTGGCAGATTTCATCCGTGATCATATTGTTTACCGATTCGGGGTGCCAGAATCAATCATCACTGACAATGGTTCCAATCTCAACAGCGACTTGATGAAAGCAATGTGTGAGGCATTCAAGATCAAACACAAGAACTCTACAGCCTACAGGCCTCAAATGAATGGAGCTGTAGAGGCATCCAACAAGAATATCAAGAAGATACTAAGGAAGATGGTCGAAAGTCATAAACAATGGCATGAGAAGTTAACATTTGTCTTGCTGGGATACCGCACCATGGTCCGCACATCAACCAGGGCAAATCCCTACATGTCAGTTTATGTTAAAAGGCGGTCATTCCCGCCGAGGTAGAAATTCCTTCCTTGAGGATCATACAAGAAGCAGAGTTGGACGACACAGAGTGGGTAAAGGGTCGCTACGAATAGTTAGCCCTTATATATGGAAAGAGGATGAATGCAGTTTGCCATGGTCAGTTGTATCAGAACAGAATGTCCAGAGCCTTCAACAAAAGAGTTAGGCCATGGAAGTTTACACAGGGGCAGCTGGTATTGAAGAAGAGATTCCTGCATCAAGATGAAGCCAGGGGGAAATTCTCTCCCAACTAGTAAGGTCCGTACATGGTTCACCAGGTTTTAATTTGAAGAGCCCTTATTCTTGCAGAAATGGACGAGGAAGTCTGGCCAAAGCCAATCAACTCAGACGAAGTGAAACGATATTATGTGTATATCACCTATGATTTCTTTTTTATGTAATTTGAACTACACCTGACCTAATTCCCGTTTAAGAGGGGATACGTAGGCAGCCCTATGGGTTCGATCACAATTAAATAAAAATTTTATCTCCCCCTATTATTGGAACTGGGGTAGAATTTTGAGGAGGACCCTCAAAATTTCGAAGATGGTCTTCAGCCGCTCATCGCCAATGATGTCACCTTAGTAAACTGGGGCAGAATTTTGAGGAAGACCCTCAAAATTTCGAATTCGATCTTGCATTCGTTCAGTGCAGCCGTTAAAAATGCTAGCCCAGTAAACTGGGGCAGAATTTTGAGGAGGACCCTCAAAATTCCGGAGCAAGAGAGGTTGCAGTGCTCTGAACCGCGTTGCAGTTGTTGGTTCATCTAAACAAAACTATTTTCTACTTATGTTATATTTGTTAAATCATGCATAACTATGATAGCTGTTGTTTAGCAATGCTATCCCAATGACACGCAACGCTGGAAGCCACGGGAAAACGAACTAACCTTTCCCCTTTACAAAACTCACAATTTTTTTGGGATGTAAGCACCCAAGTCACAAAGTTACCAAACATGTTACGCAATCGCATTGAACCGTCGCACCAATTAGCATTTGATATCCGCATGCAATGGCCCCAGCAGCCCCAATATCACGATCAGCTATCAGCTAAAAAAATTTTCTTACTATTCAATTTTATTTAAATTGCATAAGGCTACCTTTTTGCCTTCCGATACTAAGCGTTGTCTCCATCTGCATTGTCCTGCATTGCATAAGGCTACCTTTCTGCCTTCCGAGACTAAGCGTTGTCTCCATCTGCATTTTCTGCATTGCATAAGATTACCTTTTTGCTTTCTGAGACTAAGCGTTGTCTCAATCTGCATTTCTTGCATTGCATAAGATTACCTTTCTGCCTTTCGAGACTAAGCGTTGTCTCCATCTACATTATCTGAATTGCATAAGGCTACCTTTCTGCCTTCTGAGACTAAGCGTTGTCTCCATTCTGTATTACCTGCATAAGGCTACTTTTCTGCCTTCCGATGTTAAGCTCTACCTCCACTTGCACGGCTGAAATATCGCCACCTTATCTTTCTTGCATGACTGAAATATCGCCACTTTTACTTACGTCCTGCAATTGGCTGAAATATCGCCATTTACATTCTTTTGCATCGGCTGAAATATCGCCAGACTATTATTAAAATTCTCCATCGGCTGAAACATCGCCTGTTTATTTAAATTTATGTCGGCTGAAATATCGCCATTTACGTTTTTGCATCGGCTGAAATACCGCCAAATCTTGCATTTCATGGGCTGAAATATCGCCAAACTGTCCAAAGGCGTCATCGTTCGGAGACATCATCTTCATGGCCCAAGAACACCATGCCATGGTCCGAGGACCCCACTTTATACCTTGCACATCATTGTTCAAAGGTATCATTGTTTGGAGGCACCATTATCATGGCCCAAGAACGTCATTTCATAGCATGTGAATCCTTTAATTTCACCCTTCACGGCCCAAGACATCATGGTCTGAGGGCGTCATCCTAACCGTCCAAGGACAGCATTCATGGTCCAACGGAAACTTGCATCATGTTTAAGTTTACGCACAATATACGCCTGTATTGCTCACTTGCAGGCACACCGCCTAGCAACGACCATCTCAGCAGGAGCGACCTCGTTCCGGTCCTCGCAACCGATCAACTTCAAAACACCTCTTGCTTCCCCCAAACGTCATGTCCGTCCTTTCAAATCTCCATCGCCATGTAAAACGAGGGATATGTAGGCAGCGCATAAACCGGAGATCGGTCAAACTCTTTTCAAACAACCGCTTCCGGTCAAAATTGGTCATTATATCTTTACCAGACAACTCTTTCATCCTTCCCGGGTAAAGAGGGGCAGCTGTTGATGCCCAATTTTTCCCTAAGTATTTTTATATCCAAATATTTACAAAATAGCATATTGGTGCATATATAAGAACATCCAAGAGTTTTGACATTTTTAATGATTTTTAAAACCAATTTATTGCCTATTTTACGCAACAAAATCCAATAATTATTCCCAAAACTATCATTTTTGGCGAATAATTTATTTTATTTTCACATTTACACCAAAATATAATTAAAATAATTTTTGCATATTTTTTACAAATGTTTTTGGTATTTTAAAGGTAAATTGCATATAATTGCAATTATAGCCTATCTTGTAATTTATGACATTTTTTATGTTTATAAAATTAATACCAGAATTTTTTAATTAATATTAATATAATACTTATTTACCCAGTACACTTAATTTGTTTTTAAAATTAGTATTACTATTTTTACAAAATTAAAAGGGGAAAATTGGCTATCTACGATTTGGCCTTATTGCATTTCAATTTTAGCCAATTTGGCACCCCATTTCAGCCCCAATTTGAAATCCAATTACCCAGCCCAATTAACATGCCTACCCGACCCAATACATGTTGAACCGGCCCAACCCATATCCCTTTTTGTATCTCGACCGTTGATCATTTAGATCAACGGTCACCGTTAATTCTTACCTTTTTAATTATACACAACCGCCTAACCCTATCCCATTTTCCCACTCCGCCGCCCTTAAACGCTCTCGTCTCTCAAGCTCTCCCAAAACCCTAGTCGTTGCCTCCCATCGAAACCCTAATCCATGGCTCCCCAAACTCATCGGAGCCCTATACCGGCCTCACATAGATTCTATGGTCTCACCTCTCAGGTCCTATGACCAGATCTTGAAAAGGTCTCGACCAAGCTTTGCTTGATGGCTTTTCTCCGGTCATCTTCAACCTCTGTCCGGCCAGCCATGGCCATTCGAGTTCGATCTTCGACTTCTCTGCTCAGATCAATCGTTTCCAAAGCCTATCTTGTCTCTTGGGTTTCTTACGAAACCCTAATCTTTGAGGTTCCTTCGATTTATTTTAGATCTATTTTGGATCTATGCGTGTGTGAACCTTCTATGCATTTTTCTCAAAGATTCTTTCATGTTTGCTTTCAAAAACTCCATTTTCTCTACTAGGGTTTCATGTTATTCTATCTTGAACATCTCTTCTCTGAATCTCGTCATGTTTTTACTGTGTTTGTTTGTATTATCTTCTATCTGAACTCACATGTTGAAAACCCTAATTTTCTTGGGGATTTTGTTGGAGTTTCCTGGTCTGTTTGTTAGTGTTGGTTTGATTCACTTTATTTTTATCTGATTTAGCATGTTAAAAGCCCTAATTTTGGGATCTTATTTGAGTTTCTATTTGTTATTCAGTTGATTTACCCTCTCCTATATCTGATTTAGAATGAGTGAAAACCCTAATTTTGGGGCTTATCCGGGACTCTAAACCTGTTTTGTTTGTTTGACTACTCTAAACTCGTTTGATTCTCGAAAACCCTAGTTTCTTTGGGGACTATTCAATCTCTTTTTTTTTGCAACTCGTTCATTGAAATTGCAGTGTGCTTCCATTCTCTTGACTATTTTTTGGGTCTGAGTTCTTTGCATGCTTCTGAATCTTTTCTCTATTGTTAAGCACTGAAACTTGACTATCATGCCCTTTAGTTACTGCTACATGCTATTATTTTACCACAACTCAGCCTTACATGCCTAAGGCCATGCATTCCTTTATATGTTAAATTTCACTCTCAACGTAGCCCTTAATTAGGGGCTGACTTCAAATCTCTTTATGTGATTCTGATTGCACTCTTGTGATTGATTCTTTCCTTATTGTACTGATTTTCGTGCTTCTCAGACCTATTTGAATGCTTGCATTGAAATCTCAACCCATGCCTTTCCTACTCAAGTTGACCGATTCCCTTACCTTGATTATATTAGTATTGGCTTCTGATAGACCTTTCCTTGATTAGAGTCTGATGAACCTAGCCTCTATTACCTACTATGTACCTGTGCTATGCTTGAAATACTTCCTTATTAGTCATAGTCAACCTATGTGATCTCTTTCCTTGTTTAGCACTTGCATGTTACCGTTTGATTTTTAATTCCTCAAATAAGGGAAGTCTTTCATACTGTTTAATTCTAGTTGACACTTGTTCCCCTAATTATTGCTGAACTGTAATCCTTACCTTATTTTCTACCTGTTTTTACACTATAAATACTCTCTTGCCTTCTCTTTGAACACACACGAACACAGACAATCTGAGTTCACAATTCACTTAAACTCTCTCTCTTTCTTATACTTGCACTGATGTGGACTATGTTTGCTTTCTTCTGCACTTTTTTGCTTCTATACTGGTATGTCTCAATTAGATTACATGCCTCAACAACAATTTGTTTAATTATGTCCATTTGTTTCTAGCATATTGTCACATGCTCCCCCCCCCCCCTTTTCTTTTATAGTACAGTATTTAAATTATGTATTGTCATGAATTTGATACTTTATGTTTTACCCTTTGTGTGTGAGGTGTGGTTCAGGGCATAACAGCACTCCAATATTGCTTTCTATGATCCTGAACTGGATTCTTTGAATCCCAAACTCAATCTATTACCATCCCTTTTTCCCCTCTATGTGTCTGGGCCCTGGATTTGAGTCTGATAGTGTCCTAATCACTATCCAGACTTTAGTCTGACCTTTAAAAGGTCTGGTCCTAACTTGTTCAACCAAACAAGTGGTCAGGGGTGTGCCAGCCTACCGTGTGGCTAGGTATGACCAACACCTGTCATGGCTCCCTAATTCCCTTTCACTTTGCACTTATTCTTAGCTATAAGGTCTTCCCCTCT
The DNA here is from genome assembly GCA_026770625.1 of Nicotiana glauca. NCBI lineage: Eukaryota > Viridiplantae > Streptophyta > Magnoliopsida > Solanales > Solanaceae > Nicotiana > Nicotiana glauca. Next base: position 13,322 of record MU673808.1, on the reverse strand, counting down.
CTTGCAAGCCATGCTTTGGGAACCCTGAGCTCCCTGTGAACATGGATGTCTGAGAGTTGGCTCTTCCACACTGCACTATTCTAATGCTAATGGTATCATGGGTGTAAGCAATGCTTGGAATCCCTGAGATTCCTTGGAACTTTGAAACACCTTGGATAAAAAGAAGGCTTTGGAAATTTGAATCCCGAAAATGGCTCAATCGCATGTTACCTGACATTAAGGTTTAATTAGGTTTCTCGGATCTAGCTGTTAGCTTTTGATATATCTTTTAATTTCCAGTTTTATTTATTGGTTTGTAATAATTTTGTATGAAACTCGGGGATAATCTCAGGGATAATAGTAAAAGGGTGTGGGAGGGGTCTTTACTTTTCCTGCATCCAAGGGGTAGAAATCATGACTTAGGATTTTATTTTTATCAAACTAGAAATCCTGCCTATAGGGTTTTTAATACTGATTCAATCGCATAGAGACCATGCCTATAGGATTTAACGCTTAACTTTACCACAAAAAATTACCTAGAAAGCATGCTTATAGGATTTAACACTCATGTTTCTGTAATTACACATATAGAGATCATGCCTATAGGTTCTTGCATTTCTGCATAAACAAATGTCATTAGGCAAACCGTTTATAGGCTTAATAACAAAGTTGCATATAGACATCGTGTGTATAAGATTCCTATTAATGTCATGACAGGGTGCTAAAATCAACAAACCTATAGAAAGCATGCCTATAGGAAATCTCGTCCTTAACAGCCTCATTCGTTTCTAAAGCAGAACCAATCACTAAGACTCGTATCTATATTTACTACAATTGCTAAACCCTTTCTCATAATCAATATGCACTTTCCTGAAGCTCGTAAATCTTTTGATCAGTCTACATCTTTTCTGAAACAACTAATAATTTTTTTTTCTAAAAGAAGTTTGCATCTTTTCTCTTTGTTAAAACTGATGCCTCTTTTCTCTAAAATCAACTTGTATCTTTTCTGAAATTACTAGTAACTCTTTGCATCTTTTCCTGAAATTAATAGATCCTATGCCTAGTTTTATTTCAACATATAGACAAAGGGTTGGCTAATTAATTAATTGGATCAGTTCCTGGCAACTGTATCCGAGTGGCCTAATGCAGACTTTCTGTCTAAATGCATTTGTTGAACCAGCCCGCTCACTGCTTAATTTTAATCTAAGACCAAATCAGTACTTATCAAGGCATGCTAAACTAAATGATTGTTTGACTTCTGGGTTAATTTGAGCCTTGTTTGCTTGTTTGTTCTACCTACTTATTTGATACTTGTTTTGAATGTTGGGCTAGAATTTTATCCTTTAAACTCCATAAAGGCCTTCATCCCTTTCTTTCCCCTCTAGGATTAGAAGTCCGAATACCTCGGGACTGATAGGATTGGGACGGGTAGTAGAATGTGATAAGTAAACGATACCGTTCCGCGCTTTAATACCTTAACGGGGTGTGAAGGGTAGGCATGGAGATGATGATTACACGATAACACTCCAAGTACAATTGAGTACCAGTGTTGTGCGAATGATCCATGTAATGTATAAACCTAGGACCCCCCTTATTTTTTTATTTAGTTTAGCGAATTTTTCAGAATCTTTAAAGATATTGCATTTTCTGCTTCTCACATGGTTTTCGATTATTTGCACTAAGTACTTGACTTCTTCCCTCTATTTACACATTTGTACCAAACTGCTCCTTTCTAAAATTCAGCATTTCTTTTAACCTTTTGTGTTTCTTGTACTTGTTTATTTTCCCTTGCATTTAAAGTCACAATTGTAGCATGGTCGGGAACCACACTAGTGGATCTTGAGGGGTGCCTAACACCTTCCCCTCGAGATAATTTCTAGCCCTTATCCAAACTCTGATTTTTCATCTCAATTCTCTCTTGAAAGTGTCCTAATGCACTATAATCATTAGGTGGCGACTCTCCAAAATCAAAAAACCCAATTCCCAAACGGGATAAGAGTTGTCTTCCCGAATGTCGTGAACCCGATTCCGCTTTAGGAAAAAAGGGGGCATCGACACTACATGGATAACTCACGTGCTATGGTATCAAATCATCATCCGTACTGACAACTCACGTGCCATAGTATCAAGTCAGAATCCGCATGGATAACTCACGTGTTGCACGGACAACTCACATGCAATAGTATTAATAACCTCTCAATCAAGCCCTCGACCTAACTCAGTCATAAATCTTTCCAGTCTCTCAGGCTCTCAATATTATTTAACTAACCCGACAACAATGATATGACGTATCAATAAATAACAAATAAGAATGAGATATGTTATGAATGCATGAATATGACTGAGTACGAAATATGGATGAAATCAGTGATAGATAGCAAGAAACGACCACTATGGGTCTTAATAATATCATCATAAAGCCTAAATATGATATCTAGCATAATTGACAGCTCAGTTACTTAATTTCATGGTGAAAACACAAATATCAACAAGATAGGGCCACTGAACAGTGCCAGGGAAACAACAAAATCACAATTCATGGGGTGCACACCCACACGCCCGTCATCTAGCATGTGTGTCACCTCAACGGCAATCACATAGCAAATAATTTGGGATTTCATAGCCTTAGCACTAAGTTAAAAGAGTTACTTATCTTAAACAAGCCAATTCCAATACTAGGCAAGCCAAGAAATGCTCCAAGGATGCCATCATGCTCGTAGCAACCTATGAACGGCTCAAAACTAGCCAAAAACAACTCAAATACATCAGTTAAAGCCCAATGAGGTAATTAAAAATGATAAAGATCGAATTCTACATCAAATCCCAAATCCGACCAAAAATCACACTTGGGCCGTCGCCTTGAAACTCGACAAATCTCACAAAATCCGACAACCCATTCATTTACGAGTTCGACCATACTAAATTCACTCAAATACGACTCCAAATCGGTGTTCAGAACTCAAACATTTATATTATGAAACTTTAGGCCAACACCCCCAATTTCCACTTTCAATTCATCAACCAATGAATAAAAATAAAGATGGATTCATGAAATATAATCAAAACTGAGTAGAGAACACTTACCCAGATCCTTGTGATGAAATTTCCTCAAAAAATTGCCTCAATCTGAGTCCCACATATCAAAAATATGAAGAAAGAACAAAACCCTCAATTTTATAACTCTGCCCAGCACTTTCACATCTGCGGATAAGTAGCCGCCTTTGCGACCTTCACTTTTGTAGAAAAAGGCTCGTATTTGCAAGACAAGCTGCTTCTGCGATGGCCATGACCGTATATGCGATCGTGCTTCTGCGCAAATACCTCCGCACCTGCGGACCTTCACTACTCAATGAAAACTCACATCTACAATCCTTGGCTCGTATCTGCGGCCATCACACCTACACAAACTAGTCGCAGGTGCGGTCATACCAGAACAAAAAATCTTCAGCAATGCAACATGAAATGAAATCCGGCCTCATCCGAAACTCACCCGAGCGACTCGGGAACCCAACCAAACATAAAAGCAAGTCCCATAAGATAACACAGATTTACTAGAGGCATCAAAACACACATAACAACATCAAAATAACAAATCACACCTCAATTCGAAATTATTGAACTTTGAAACTTCAACTTCCACAACTGATGTCGAAACCTGTCAAATCACGTCGGATTGACCTAAAATTTTTAACACAAGTCACATTTGACATTATAGATCTGCTCCAACTTCCGGAATCGGAATCCAACCAAGATATAAAAAATTCCACTCCTTGTCAAACTTTTCCCAAATTCCAATTTTGCCATTTCAAGCCAAATTCCACTACGAACCTCCAAATCATAATCCGGATGTGATCCTAAGTTCATAATCATACAGCAGAGCCAACAGAACCAATAGAAATCAAATTCGAGGTCAAACACTAAAAGTCAAACTCGATCAAACATTTCCAATTTGAAACTTCAAGCTGAGAATCATTCTTCTAAATCAATTTCCAATAACCTGAAAACCAAAACCAACAATTCACATATCATAGTACATCATACGGAGCTTCTAATGCCCTCAAATAACCGAGCAAAGTGCAAATGCTCAAAATTACTGATCAGGTTGTAACATAATAAGTCCATAGTGTTATGGGGTACTAGCACGGAAGCAGTAAACATGGAAGCATCTCACAACTTTTGTTATGGTTGGAGATGGTCCTTTGCCAGTAGTGGGTTTTTTGAGGTATCACTTCTTGTACTATTTTTATTTCTTAGTAAGACCCTGAGGTATCTCATTAAGAAAAGGCATATGGAGGAGGCAAAAGTGTCCTTTAAGATGTTAAGGAAATGTTTAGCAAAAGCAGAGCTATAGATCTTGGCATGCATGAGGAAAATGAAGGCAAGAGGAAAAGGAAGAAACTGTCACACTCGACCATTTTACTGCTTAACATAGTGTCTCAAATTTTCCAACAAACATTGGACTTAGACTGAATACTATTCTTTGGACCATTACTTCTGCAGTCAGCTAGATATACCTATAATTCCTCCTTCATCGCTCCACTCATCACCTGGGTTGTTTGAGCTTGATTTGCAGGACTCACTTATCCGAGTTACAGATTTTTCGATCGACGGAGAACTCTAGTCTTGGCATGTTAAGGCATGATTTTAGCATAAGTACTTCTTTAATTCTTTCTTATTAAGGTTTTCTTTACATAGATCAATTTTACTAAAATTATTTACGTAAAACTAATACCTCACCCTAGTAGTGCTTTCATATAGAAAAAAAATGCACATGATTCATTATTAACTTCTTCAGCGACTAAAATCTCATTATTTTGCTATTTCAAAAAAAAAACTCATCAAGTAACATTAATCACTCAAGTATGCACATAAATTCTTTTAATATAATATTCGTAATAAGATTTATTTACTTTGAAATATATAAATGCATTGGTCGTGGAGGATGAGTTAATGTAGGTATAATCTTTTATCCTTTGGCTTGTGCCAAATTAGCTGCTTGAAATAAGAGTGTTCAATATTACTATTATCCAACTAACCATTATTAGCAATTGGAATGTTGTGAAATCGGAAATATCAGAATATATAGTATTAAATCTTTTGTGTTTCATATTGCATGTCACACTCAAACAAGTTATAATCTTGCAGGTGATTCACACTATATTGAGCGAGATCAATGTTGGAAATGCACCAAAGTGGATTTCCCTTGATTATAACTCCATGGTGCTATGGGGAAGTGCTAGCATGAAAGAAGTAAACATGGAAGCATCTCAAAACTTCTGTTATGGTTGGAGATGGTCCTTTGCGAGTAGTAAATATTTTCTTAGTCACTTCTTGTACTGTCTTTCTTATTGGTGAGACCCCGAGGTTTCTCATAAGAAAATGCATATGGAGAAGGCAAAAGTGTCCCTTAAGATGTTGAGTAAAAATGGATTAGAAGCTGAGCTTTAGATGTTGGCAGACATGATGGAAAATGAAGGCAAGAGTAGAAGGAAGAAACAATCACACTCGCCCATTTTACTACTAAACATAATGGCTAAAACTTTCCAACAAGTGTTGGTCTTAGACTTTATACTATTCTTGGGACCATTACTTCTGCAGTGAGCTAAATACACCTATAATGCCTCCTTCATCTCTCCGCTCATTTCCAGAGTTGTCCAAGCTTTATTTGTAGGACTCACTTATTCGAGTTACATCTTCTTCGGCCAATGGAGGACTCTAGTCTCGGCATGTTTAGGCATGATTTCAGCACCAGTACTTCTTCATTTCTTTCTTTCTTTTTTGTATTTTGTTTATAAAAATGAATTTTACTAAAATAATTTACATAAAAAAACATACCTCACCCTCATAGTGCTTTCAGATGGAAAGAGATACACATAACATGCACATGACCCATTTTAAAATTTCTTTAAGGACAAAAATCTCATGTTTATTTTATTGCTGTAAAAAAAAAACTTATCAAGTAACATTAATCTATCTAGAATGCATATAAATTCTCTTATTATAATATTCCTAATAAGATTTATTTACTTTGAAATATATCCATGCAATGGTCGTAGAGGATGAGTTAATGTAGGTTTAATCTTTTCTCCTTTGGCTTGTGCCAAATTAGTTGCTTGAAATAAAAGTGTTCAATGTTATTATTATTGTCACGACCCAAAATCCATTAAGGGTCGTGGTGGCGCCGGACATCGCTGTCAGGCCAGCCAATTAGATTTACCGATTTAAAAATTCTTTTTAAAAACATCAAATTCTAGAATTCTTCTTCCATTTTCGCAAATAAAAGGGGTTTTGTTTCAATTCGAATTAACAATAACAATTTAAATCAACTTTTCGAAAATCATCCCAGAACCCGATGTCACAAGTGCATGAGCGACTACTAATGATGAAATAAAATACAATCTCTGTCCGGAATACAATGGACAGGAAATAAATAAATTAAATACAGGAAGTAGGTCGCCTTGCAATTTGTAGCTCACCTAGTCCCTGAATCGTCCGTGCTGCTGCACCCAGTAGGCCGCTAAAATGAAGTAAACCTGTGCAACAAAAATGCACAGAAGTGTAGTATGAGTACATAATCAACGTGTACTCAGTGAGTGTCCCACCTAATCCCGAAGGGGTAGAGACGAGATGGTCAAATTTGTCACACTCTATTGGTCCAGTGATCATTTATTCTCAATATACATATCAACCGTGGATTTATTATCTAGCATGGTTTTTATCCAAATAGAGGAAACAAGTAAACACGTAATTCCTTCATAGGAAATTTCTCAAATTCCTCTTAAAAAACATAATCCAAATACGTTTAAGCCACAAAAGGGCAACAATAACTCAATTGAGTTCAGGCAGCAACACAGGCATGCGCAAATCATACCGAGGCGACGGCTCGCTCCAAGAGAAATAAATGTGCACTTGCCGAGGGTAGACGGCGCGCCTATAGATGCATCTATTAATCTGCCGAGGCG
>MU673803.1:5816-41137 GCA_026770625.1 Nicotiana glauca | reverse complement strand
TCTCGGAACCCGACAAAAATTACGGAATATGAAACCTCATCCAACCACGAGTCCAACCATACCAATTTCACCAAAATTCGACATCAACTCGACCCTCAAATCTTCAAATTAAACCAAGAGGATTTTCAAAATTTTCCCAACTAAAATCACCAATTAAATGCATAAACTAGTAATAGATTCGGGTAATCTAACCAAAATTTAAGTTAAGAACACTTATCCCGTTTTTTTCTCTGAAAATCTCCCGAAAATCGTCTCTCCCCGAGCACCAATTTGACAAGAATGCAAAATGGGACAAAGTCCCATTTTGAGAAATAAATGTTCTGTCCAGAATTCGGGGTTACTGTTCACGCGTTTTTACTGTTCACGGGGGGTACTGTTCACGATTGTTCACATGGTACTGTTCACGGGGTATTGTTCACATGCTGTAAAAGAAAATTCAGCAGCCTTTTTGTATCCGTTAACCTTCCGAAATCCACCCGAGGCCCTCGGGACTTCAACAAAATACACCAACAAGTCCTAAAACATAATACAGACTTAGTCGAAATCTCAAATCGCATAAAAAATGCTAAAACCGTGAATCACACCTCAATTCAAGCCTAATGAAACTAAGAACATTCAACTTCAATATTCGATTCAAAAACCTATCCAATCAAGTCCGATTGACTTCAAATTTTGCACACAAGTCATAAATGATATAATGAAGCTATGAAATTTTTCAGAACTGGATTCTGACCCCGATATCAAAAAGTCAAATCTCCGGTCAAACTTAAGAAATCTTTAGCCTTAGATTTCTAAATTCCGTTAAATGGTGAGATTTTGATCTATGGACCTCCAAATTCAATTTCGGGCATATGACCAAGTCCCAAATCACGATACAGAACTACCGAAATGGTCAAAACTTGGATCCGGGTTCGTTTGCTAAAAATGTTGACCGAAGTCAACTCAGTTGAGTTTTAAAGCTCTAATTCATAATTTAATCCATTTTTCATACAAAAACCTTCCAGAAAATTATACGGACAGCGCAAGCAGGTCGAGGAATTATTGATAACGCTTTTCAAGGTCTTAAAACACCGAGATGATTATTTAATTTAAAGATGATATTTTTGGTCATCACAGGGTTGCAGGCCTGCAACGAGATGAGTTGAATATGAAAGTTGCCTTGTCTATTCATTATTTTTAGAAGTTAAATTGTAGATGTACTTGCCATTATTCCTTATATTTGTTTCTAACTATTTCCCCTAAAGCTTGCTCCCTTCCCCAGTTTAAATTGTTTTGTTCTTGCTATTTCCTGTCGTACTCCTATATATATCTGCACAGGCTTATGTGATGTCCAGTCTAGCCTCATCACTACTTCGTCGGGGTTAGGCTAGGCACTTACCAGCACATGGGGTCAGTTGTGCTGATGCTACACTTCTGTGCTCTTTTGCACAGATCACGATGTTGGAGGAGCTTTTGGATAGCAGCAGTAGATTGGGAGTAGACCTTCAGTCCAGAGACACCAAGGTAGCCTTGCTGACGTCCACGGGCCCAGAGTCTCCTCTATCTTTATTTCGGTTTGTTATCCTTGTACCGAAATAAACAAATTATGATTTCTTTCAGTCTATTGTATTTAGTAAATCTTAGAAGTTCGTGAGTGTTGCGAAGCCAAATCTTGGGTAGAGTTTTGTAATTGGAACTTCCGTATTTCTTTCAGTTATTTACATTTGAGACTTCCGCTTATGTTATTACATGTTTTGTTTTATAAAATTGTTGATGTTTGCTAAAGGAGTTAATAAATGGTCGGCGTACCTAGCTCCAAATAGTAGGTGCCATCACGACTCCCGAGGGTGGAAAATCCGGGTCGTGACAAAAACTTCAGCATATTGGGCCGAAATTTCTTGAAAAAGCTTTAAGACAAAAACTTTAGCATGTTTTTGTATTTTTTTAAGTTGATACTTATCTTTTTTGCATTTACTATCTACTTTTTGTCTTTTGTCAACTACTTCATCTTTCATTTAAGTTACATTTCTTTTTACTGTAGAAAAGCTGTGGGGCTGAAGTTACATTTCTTTTTGCATTTACAACATAGTTGTTTTTATCACCTACTTATCTTGTTTCATTCAATTTCTCTTAACGTAAAATAGTAAAAATAGCTGAAAAGTTACTTTTACATTTATAGATATTAAATTGATTAGGTGAACTCTTTGTCTATATTAACAATCTCTTCACTTGAAAATTTCAAAGTCATTCGTAGACTTCTATCATATTTCTTTAAATTTATATTCATCCTTAGTCTTTCAGGTTTTGTTAAAGAAAAAATGTCTGGTGCAAGCGGAAGTGGGAAGCCTAATATGGATGAAATTATGATGAAGTGGCAGAGTTTGAAGTGTGAGAGGTACAATAACAAACTTATGGCTAATCTTATGCTTTTGTAGGATGAAATAAAGGCTGATTGGGAGAGAATCAAACCAAAGCTCTGTGCCAATCAATCATTCCAGAATAGGCTTAACATGGAACGTAGTTGTGGAGATAATTCAACCTCGTTCGACAAGGTTGTGCAGTAGTTTGATAGTTTTCAGTTTCCCAGTTGGAATGACTATTCCAAGATGCAAAACAACCTGAAGACTCTTCTTCCTCTTATGGACAGAGTAATCGTTCAACAAAGTCAGCTGCGTGATTAATTCAACAAGTTGAAGATTGATCTTCTTGGATTCAGCTGTCTTTTGCCCGACTACCGTATATTTATCTCCGATAGTGATGATGATGAGATATTTAGAGAAATTGAGGAGTATTGTGATGATGATGATGGTGGTGGTGGTGGTGGTGGTGATTGTTAGTGTTTGTAATCCTTTTTTTATGTTCCAATGCTATGCTTTTTGTTTACTTAGGCCCATAGAATTGAAGTTTTTTAGGTTAATTTTGTATAACTTCAGCCCAGAGAGCTGAAGTTTTGTTTGTAATATGTGTGTTGTTCTGATCTCTTTTTATATCAATGTAATTGTCACCCTCTTTATTGATATTTGCTTTATACTTCTTAGTTGCTTAGAGATGCTACAACTTTTGTTTGTATATGCATTTCTCTTTGTGTGATGTACGCATATATGTGTGGGTGTGGGTGTGTGAGTGTTTGTATGCATGTGTGTTGTGTTTGTTTAAGGATATGTATTTCACATACTGTAACCTGAAGTTTTTTCTCACATAAGTCATTGCGTACTTTTGTAATATGCAACCAAACATGTAAGCCTGCGCAACAAAAATGAGTGATTTGTTAGACCAAGGATTATTGAAGTTTGGAGTATTTTTCAGTGTGTTTCTTAGAATATGGATGAGGTGCTGGAGAAGACAAGCAAGTTTATAATATTTCAATTATACCTTAGATAGGAGCTGAAGTTTTGTTTCATGTGTTTGTGTTTTTTTGTAAAAACTATAGCATATTTTTTGGTGAATGTTTTGTAAAAACTTCAACGATAGAGCTGAAGTTTTATTTATAACTGTCGAACTTCAGCTCTAGAGCGGAAGTATTTTTTTTATAACTGTCTAACTTCAGCTCTAGAGCTGGTGGTTTTTTTATAACTGTCGAACTTCAGTTCTAGAGCTGAAATTTTTTTATAACTGTCGAAGTTTTTGTTTGTGACTAGCTAACTTCAGCCTTCTTAGAGTTGAAGTTTTAACTATTTTTTATAATATCCTCCAGTGAAATTTTCACTATAGGTATAAATTTTTTCTATGTTTTATATATAGAAAAACTATTTGATCTATTCTCCCTCTTTTATGAATACGCAGTGGAAGTTGAATCTAGTTGTGGTTCAACTCATAAACTCTCTAATGATGCTCAATTGAATGAAGGTAGAGTTGAGAAAAACCTTCCAAAGAATACTGCAATGGTCCTCGACATTGGTTCACAATTGAATGATGCTGGAAATGCTGATATTGAGAAAGGCATGCAACCTGGCGAAACCACAACGGAAGACAAACGTCAAGGTATTCTATAGATCATGAATTTATTATATTTGATTGAAGTATATTTTTTACAGTTTGAAATTTTACATATGTTATTTTTTTTTTTATGTTTTTGAATGATTTTTTAGAAAGACTGGAGGCAGCTCAAAAAGAATTTGGTGAGCTTATGCAGCAATGTCAAAATAGAGAAATACATATATTCACACCTGTTAACTCACAAACAGGTGTGAAGTGTGTTGGTTTTATTTTATAAAATTTAGTTAGTATTATTATTATTATTTTTTTTTGCATGAAGATACAGGATCTATTGTAATGCAAACATCATCTGTGTCGCAACACTTAGACCAGTTAGTTAATTTCTACAATTCAATTACAACTGTTTTTTTTGCCTAATGTGTGTTCTATATTAGTTTTATTTATGTTTATATTTTCCTTGCTTTTGCAAATCTCATATGATGCATCGGAACTTCTTCCAAAACCTAAGAGAAGGAAGATTTCTAGTTTTTCTATGTATGACACCAGTGATATCCTCAACTTTAATTTATGTTCATTTTCACTTGGTAGTACACAAGGAGCTGATTCAGAAGGTAATTTTGCTGATGTTGTTGTTCGTGAAGAGACAGAAGAACGTAGTGAGCAGCAGGGAATTGGTCAAGCATCTGTCACGATGGCTGTAGTTTTCCCCCTGCTGCTGAACATTAGCAGTTAGTTATGATGGAACAGCAGGAAGAGCAAGCAAAAGGAAAACCAGATAAAAAGGGAAAAGGATTCATATGGAGAGTATTTGGTTGAGATCTCCTTATGTAGTTTATAAAAAAAAGCAAATGGGGCAAGATTGGAAAGTAGGAAAGAATTGAAGAAGGTGTCCCTTCCATTATGTTAATCAAGACAGTGGATTGATGAAAAGATTTAAAGAGTGGTTGGAGATGGATGCCAGTGAATATGATTCTAATCCATTCAGATTAGCTGGACTTGATATTCCAAAATCATTCTTTACCGAGCTTATGGATCCTGACTCTGATCTTGCGGATGAAGTAAGTTATTAAGTTTGTTTTTTTTGAATTGGTTTTCAACTATATTTCCCAAAAGTTCAGCTTATTTTTTATAGTATAGCTTTATTCATAGTAAACTGCTAAAGATTTTTAGCTTATTTGCTAAAACTTCAGCCTAACACTTCAAACTGAATATGCTTAAGTTTTTGTCATGCTGTTTTGTAATTGTGCAATGTGTTTTTTCTAAACTTCATTGTGGTAATTTCATATGTTATCATTTGTCGTTGTTCATTTGCAGCATATTGATGTGGGCATATATTACTTGCGGAAAAAATTGTGACGACCCAAAGGGTCATCACTTGTTTTCTTTGTAATTCCGAGCTTTCGAGGCCTTAAAAACCTCACTTTTAGTTGCCTCGATTTGCGTGCATAGTCTGAGCATGCAGTCGGAAAGTTTTTATGCTGAAATATATGAATTATGTGAAAAATTTGAAGAATTGTGATATTAATATGATTAAAGTTGACTTTGGTAAACATTTTTGGTAAACAGACCCGGACCCGTGATTTGACGGTCTCGGAAGGTTCGTAGAAAAATATGGGACTTGGGCATATGCCCGGAATCAAATTCCGAGGTCCCTGGCATGAGAAATGAATTTTTTCGTGAAATTGTTTTTGTGAAATTATTAAGGAAAATGAAAATGAAAGTTGATAAAAAGTAATGGTATCGGGCTCGTATTTTGGTTCCGATGCTGGTACAGGTCATATATGTGGTTTAAGCGCTTCCTGTAAAGGTTGGTTGAAAACGGACGTCGTTTGACGTGTTTCGGCCTTAAATTGGAAAATTTGGAAGTTTATGAAAAAATTGAAAGACTTCTTGGATTTAAGGCTCAATTCATTGATTTTGATGTTATTTTAGCGATTTGATCGCTCGAGCAAGTTCGTATGATATTTTTGAGTCAGTGTGCAAATTTGGTTTGGAGCCCCGAGGGCTCGGGTGAGTTTTGGATAGGCATCGGAGTGCATTTCTCATGTTTTAAAAATATGGTATGAGGCTTCTGCAATTTTGGCAAATGCGAACCCAGGGCTCGCAAATGCGGATGCCAGCTATAGCAAATGCGAACGCTGGTTCGCAAATGCGAAACCAGCCCAGGCAGGCCAATGTTCGCAAAAGCGAACTTTTCTTCGCAAATGCGAAGAAGGGGAACCTGGCTGATGATTGCAAATGCGACAGAATGTTCGCAAATGCGAACCTTCCCCAAATTGCCCAAGTTCGCAAATGCAAACCAAAGTCTCGCAAATCCGAAACTCCCAGCATTGGCCTGGCTTCGCAAATGCGAAGCTTGTTCGCAAATCCCATATTTTGGTCGGGGTTCGCAATTGCGAACCCCTGTTCGCAATTGCAACATCAGAGGCTCAGCAATTCCATACTTAGTCGAATTTTAAGTCATTTTCACCATTCTTCCAAAATATAAAGCCCTTAGGCAATTTTTCAAGAACGAGTTTCATTCCAAATCAGTTGTAAGTCTATTTTTACTTGTTTCTTTCAATCATTAACATCATTTAACATGTTTTCCACTTAAAATCAATGATTTTCATGGGTGAAATTTGGGGTTTTGGGTAGAACCTATGTTTTCTAAGAATTGAGAATTTGGACCTCAATTTGAGGTCCGATTTCAAGACAAATTATATATTTGAGTTCGTGGGGGGGGATGGGTAACCTAGTTTTTGTTCGAACCTTGGGTTTTGACCACGTGGGCTCGGGGGTGTTTTGGGAACTTTTGAGTAAAACCTTGGGAAATTTATTTTTATGCATTCAAATTTATTTCATTAGCATTTGTTGATACATTCAAGTAATTTGTGACTAGTTTCGAGCGGTTTGGTGGTGAATTCGAAGGGTAAAGCTATACTAGAGGCTTGAGTTGAGTTTGGAGCAATTGAGGTAAGTGTTTGATCTATCCTAGCTTGAGGGAAAAGGAGTTGACTATAATTGCTGTTTGTTATGTGTTGTGTCTGACGTATAGGCATGGTGACGAGTATCTATACGTTGGGGGTTGAGCATGACCGTGTGTCTTAAATTGATAAATTTGCATTGTTATGTGATTCTATGAAAGAAATTTTTATTGAGCCTTGGCAACGAGTTATTGTTTCTCTTGCCAATTATATATATTGAGAACTACGTTAAAAGTGAAATGGGAGCGAATGGTACGCCTACCACATGATATGATAATGAAATGGGAGCGAGTGGTACGCCTACCACAGATTATATTGAAATGGGAGCGAGTGGTACGCCTACCACAGATTATATTGAAATGGGAGCGAGTGGTACGCCTACCATAATTTATATTGATTGTTGTCATTGGCCATAGTTGCTGATGACATATTGTGCACTGTATTGATATTGAAATGGGAGCGGGTGGTACGCCTACCACAAGATATTATTAAAATGGGAGCGGGTGGTACGCCTACCACAAGATATTAATTGAAATGGGAGCGGGTGGTACGCCTACCACAAGATATTAATTGAAATGGGAGCGGGTGGTACGCCTACCACAAGATATTAATTAAAATGGGAGCGGGTGGTGCGCCTACCACAAGATATGAAATGATATGGGATCTGGTTGCATGCCTGCAACAAGAAGAGTTGAAACCTGAAAGTGATTTTTAATCCATTACTCGTTTATTTCTGATATTATATTTTGTTGCCACCCCAGAGTATGTTTTCCCCTTTCCAATTATTACATGTCATTTCCTGTTATTGCTTGTTGTATATATATTTTGAACTGCACAGGTTTATCTGAGTGTCTGGTTCTAGCCTTGTCATTACTTCGCCGGGATAGGCCAGACACTTACCAGTACATGGGGTCGGTTGTGTTGATTCTACACTCTGCGCTTTTTTGCGCAAATACAGGTTTCGTATAGCAGCAACAATAGTAGTGCGAGTGTTAGCATTCCGATTAGTGAGACACCGATGTAGCCTTGCAGGCGTCCGCAGGACCCGACGTCTCCTCTATCTTTATTTTTAGCCTGTTATCTTATGTATTCGAGACAAACAGTTTCATATTTCCTTCAAACGGTTGTGTTTAGTATTCTTAGAAGTTCGTGAGTATCGTGACACCAGTTCTTGGGTAGTGATTTATGTTTGGATTTTTGTATCGCTTCTAGTAACATTTACTGAGTCTTCCGCTAAATTAATTTATTCCGCTGTGATCATATTATTATTGCTAAATGTTTTAAAATAAAAGTTGTAAAAATGGAAAGATAAGTAAGAGTTGGCTTGCCTAGCTCCCACTAGTAGGCGCCATCACGACTCCCGATTGTGTGAAATCCGGGTCGTGACAAGTTGGTATCAGAGCTCTAGGTTGCATGCGTCTCACAACTCACGAACAACCTTAGTAGAGTCTCAGGGATCATTACAAAGACATCTGTATTTATCCCCCAGGGGCTACAGAGTTAGGAAAAAAATTTCACCATTATTCTTTCCTGCCGTGCGAATTTGTTCTTCAAATGCTAATTGAATTTCTACTCTGTTCTTCCATAGATGGCAAGAACACGTGCTCCCTCATCTACTGATAAACAGCCTGAGGTCCCAGCAGCAGCTCCCGCTAGGGGCAGAGGCCGAGGTCGAGGCCATCCTAGAGGCTGAGGTAGGGGCAAAGCTCAGCCCCGAGCAGCAGTACCAGTGGCGGAGCCTCAGATTCATGTTGAGGAGGAGGTTCCAGCCCCAGTAACTCCAGTGGGCCCAGATCAGGTCCCAGAGGGGTTCATTGCTACCCAAGTTCTTTAGGACGCTCTAGTCTGATTGGTAGGCTTTATGGAGAGTGTCACCCGAGCAGGGTTGCTTCCGGCAGCATCACCCACTTCTTAGGCTGGAGGAGGTAATCAGACTCCCGCTACGCGCACTCTGAAGCCAGTAGCTCCCTAGGTTCAGGTCCCAGCAGTTCAGCTTGGCATAGGGACTCAGACTAGTGAGGGTGCAACTATGTCCGCCGATGCTTTATGGAGATTGGACAGATTCACCAAGCTCTTCACTACCACATACAGTGGCACTTCTTCAGAGGATCCCCAGGACTTTTTATATAGCTGCCATGAGGTTCTCCGGACTATGGGTATTGTGGAGACCAATGGGGTTGACTTTGCCACTTTTTATCTATCTAGATCCGCCAAGACTTGGTGGAGAGACTATTGTTTATCCAAACCAGCAGGTTCGCCATCTTTGACTTGGGACCAGTTTGCAGAGTTGTTCTTGGAAAAGTTTCTTCCAGTGACTCAGAGGGAGGCTCTTCGCAGGCAGTTTGAATGCCTCCATTAGGGCTCCATGTCAGTCACTTAGTATGAGACTCGGTTCATTGACCTAGCTCGACATGTCATTGTCATACTTCCCACCGATAGAGAGAGGGTGAGGAGGTTTATTGATGGTTTGATTCAGCCAATTCGTCTTCAGATGGCTATGGGAGCCGGGAGTGAGATCACTTTTCATGAGGCAGCCAATGCAGCCCGCCGGATCGAGATGGCTCTGTCTCAGGGAGGAGGTTATGGGTCGGATAAGAGGCCCCATAACTCAGGCAGATTCAGTGGTACCTCATCTGGAAGTAGAGATTCTTATGGTAGAGGCCATCCTCCAAGGCCTTTTAAGTCATCCCTTCAGGTTTCTCACGGTACTTCAGGTAGTCGTGGTTCTCAGCCGCATTACTCTGATCAGCAGTTGTATAGTGCACCGTTAGCACCTATCAGTGGACCACCACTTTAGAGTGTCCAGGGCCGTCATCCACAACAGCCGAGGGCATGTTTCACGTGTAGAGACATGAGGCACATTGCTAGGTATTGCCCTCGAGCTTCGAGTAGTTCCCAGCACCAGAATTCTCGTGCTACGATTCAGGCACCGGAAGTTCCACAGCCTGCCCAGCCAACTAGAGGTGGTGGCAGGGGTATTAGGGGTGGAGGTAGAGGTCATAGAGGTGGAGCTCAGACCGATAGAGGTAGAGGCCATCCAGCAGCTGATCATCCCAGAGATATTGCTCAGGGTAGTGGGCCCCAGCCCCGATGCTATGCACTTCCAGCCAGACCAGAGGCTGAGTCCTCAGATGCGGTTATTACAGGTACTATTCTGGTTTGTGATAGAGAGGCTTCAGTGCTATTTGACCCTGGGTCTACATATTCGTACGTGTCTTTCTATTTTACAACGTACCTGGTTCAGCCTAGTGATCCACTAGGTGTTCCTATTTATGTGTCTACACCAGTGGGTGATTCTATTGTGGTCGATCGAGTTCATCGGTCTTGTGTTATGGTGATTGGGGCTCTTGAGACCCGTGTTGATTTATTGCTCTTAGATATGGTCGACTTCGATATTATATTAGGAATGCACTGGCTATCTCCATATCATTCTATCTTGGATTTCCATGCCAAGACTGTGACCTTAGCTCTGCCGAATTTGCCTCGAGTAGAGTGGAAAGGAATTTATGGTCATACTAACCGCAGTGTTATTTCGTATGTTAAGGCTCGGCGTATGGTTGAGAAAAGGGTGTTTGGCTTATCTAGCCTACGTTCGTGATTCCAATGCTGAGGTTCCCTCTATTGATTCTGTACCCGTGGTTCGCGAGTTTCCTGAAGTTTTCCCTTCAGACCTGCTGGGTATGCCACCCGACAGGGATATTGATTTTTGCATTGATTTGGCTCCGGGTACTCAGCCCATTTCTATTCCACCATATCGCATGGCTCCGCCAGAGTTAAAAAAATTGAAGGAATAGTTGCAGGATTTACTTGAAAAGGGTTTCATTAGACCCAGTGTTTTTCCATGGGGCGCGCTGGTATTATTTGTAAAGAAGAATGATGGTTCGATGAGAATGTGCATTGATTACCGGCAATTGAACAAGGTTACTATCAAAAATAAATATCCACTGCCATGGATTAATGATTTATTTGACCAGCTTCAGGGTGCCAAAGTGTTTTCAAAGATAGACTTGAGATCTGGCTACCATCAGTTGCAGATTAGGGCATCTGATGTTCATAAGATAGCATTCCGCACTCGGTACAGACATTATGAATTCATAGTCATGTCTTTTGGGTTGACAAATACCCCAGCAACTTTTATGAAATTGATGAATCGAGTGTTCAGGCCTTATTTAGACTTGTTCGTGATAGTCTTCATTGATGACATATTGATATACTCCCGCAGTCAGGAGGAGCATGCACAACATCTCAGAGTGGCTCTCCAGACTCTAAAAAATAGTCAACTTTATGCAAAAATTTCAAAGTGTGAATTCTGGTTGAGTTCAGTCGCATTCCTGGGTCATGTTGTAACGACAGAAGGTATACAGGTTGATCCAAAGAAAATTGAGGCAGTCAAAAACTGGCCAAGACCAACATCAGCCATAGAGATCCGAAGTTTCTTGGGATTAGCAGGTTATTATCGGCGGTTTGTGGAGGGGTTTTCATCTATTGCGACCCCGATGACCAGATTGAACCAGAAAGGTGTCCAGTTCGAATGGTCAGATGAATGTGAGGCGAGCTTTCAGAAGCTCAAGACAGCCTTGACCACAGAACCAGTATTGGTTTTGCCCACAGGTTCGGGACCTTATACGGTCTATTGTGATGTTTCCCCTATTGGGCTTGGCGTAGTGTTGATGCAAGATGGCAAGGTCATTGCCTATGCTTTGAGGCAGTTAAAAATCCATGAAAAGAACTATCCAGTGCACGATCTGGAGTTGGCGGCGATTGTTCACACATTGAAGATTTGGAGGCATTATCTGTATGGCGTGGCATGTGAAATATTCACTGATCACAAGAGTCTTCAGTACCAGTTTAAATAGAAGGAGTTGAATTTGAGGCAGAGGAGGTGGTTGGAATTGTTGAAAGATTATGATATCATCATCTTATATCACCCGAGAAAAGCAAATGTGGTGGCCGACGCTTTTAGCAGGAAGTCAGCCAGAATGGGCAGTCTTGCTTATATTCTGGTCATTCAGTGACCGTTTTCTTTGGATGTTCAGGCCTTAGCCAACCGATTTGTGGGGTTAGATATTTCTGAGCCAAGTCGAGTACTAGCTTGCACGGTCGCTCGCTCTTCATTATTATAGCGTATCCGCGATCGGCAGTTTGATGATCCTCATTTATGTGTCCTTATAGACACGGTTCAGCGAGAAGGTACCAAGCAGGTCACCTTAGATGCTGATGGAGTTTTGTGATTACAAGGGCGAATTTGTGTGCCAAATGTTGATGGACTTAGACTTAATTCTAGAGGAGGCCCACAGTTCCCGGTATTCTATTCATCAAGGCGCAGCGAAGATGTGTCAGGATTTGCGGCAACATTATTGGTGGCGTAGAATGAAAAAGGACATTGTGGCATATGTAGCACGGTGTTTAAATTGTCATCATGTTAAATATGAGCATCATAGGCCTGGTGGTCTATTTCAGAGAATTGAACTTCTCGACTGAAAGTGGTAGCGGATCACTATGGACTTCGTTACTGGACTTCCGTTGACCCGGAAGAAGTTTGATGCGGTTTGGGTCATTGTTGATAGAGTGACCAAGTCAGTGCATTTTATTCCTGTGGCAGTCACCTATTCATCCGAGAGGTTAGCTGAAATTTATATCCGGGAAATTGTTTGCCTTCACGCTGTACCGGTATCTATCATTTTAGATCGAGGTACGCAATTTACCTCACGTTTCTGGAAAGCATTTCAGCGAGAGTTAGGCACCCAGGTGCAGTTGAGCATAGAATTTCATCCTCAGACGGATGGACAGTCTGAGCGGACTATTCAGATATTGAAGGATATGCTCCGAGCCTGTGTTATTGACTTTGGAGGTTCATGGGACCAGTTCATGACTTTAGCAAAGTTTTCCTATAATAACAGCTATTAATCGAGTATCCAGATGGCTCCTTATGAAGCCTTGTATGGTAGACGATGTCGATCTCCGATTGGATGGTTCGAGCAGGGAGAGGCTCGGTTGTTGGGTACGGATTTAGTTCAGGAGGCCTTGGACAAGATCAAGATCATTCAGGATAGGCTTCGTATAGCTCAGTCTAGGCAAAAGAGCTATGCAAATCGTAAGGTTCTAGATATAGCTTTCATGGTTGGTGAGCGGGTATTACTTCGTGTATCACCTATGAATGGCGTGATGAGATTTGGGAAGAAGGGCAAACATAGCCATAGGTTTATTGGCCCATTTGAGATTCTTGATCGTGGGGGAGAGGTGGCTTATAAACTTTCCTTGCCACCTAGCTTGTCAGCTGTGCATCCAGTGTTTCATGTATCTATGCTCCAGAAGTATCACGGCGATCCATCGCACGTGTCAGATTTTAGCACTGTCCAATTGGATAAGGATCTATCTTATGAGGAGGAGCCGGTGGCTATTTTAGACCGACAGGTTCGGCAGTTAAGGTCGAAGAGTTTTCCATCAGTGCGCGTTCAGTGGAGAGGTCAGCCTCCTGAGGCATCGACCTGGGAGTCCGAGTCTGATATACGGAGCCGTTATCCTCATCTATTCCCTGACTCAAGTACTTCCTTCTTTTGTCCATTCGAGGACGAACAGTTGCTTTAGAGGTGGAGAATGTGACGACCCAAAGGGTCATCACTTGTTTTCTTAGTAATTTCGAGCTTTCGAGGCCTTGAAAACCTCACTTTTAGTTGCCTCGATTTGCGTGCACAGTCCGGGCATGCAGCAGGAAAGTTTTTATGTTGAAATATATGAATTATGTGAAAAATTTGAAGAATTTTGATATTAATATGATTAAAGTTGACTTTGGTCAAAACTTTTGGTAAACGGACCCGGAACCGTAATTTGATGGTCTCGGAAGGTCCGTAGAAAAATATGGGACTTGGGCGTATGCTCGGAATCGAATTCCGAGTTCTCAGGCCCGAGAAATAAATTTTTTCGTGAAATTGTTTTTGTGAAATTATAAAGGAAATGAAAATGAAATTTGATCAAAAAGTAATGGTATCGGTCTCGTATTTCGGTTCCGATGCCTGGTACAGGTCATATATGTGGTTTAAGCGCTTCCTGTAAAAGTTGGTTGAAAACGGACGTCGTTTGACGTGTTTCGGCCTTAAATTGGAAAATTTGGAAGTTTATGAAAAAATTGAAACATTTCTTGGATTTAAGGCTCAATTCATTGATTTTGATGTTATTTTGGCGATTTAATCGCTCGAGAAAGTTCGTATGATATTTTTGACTCAGTGTGCATATTTGGTTTGGAGTCTCGAGGGCTCGAGTGAGTTTTGGATAGGCATCAGAGTGCATTTCTCATGTTTTAAAAATCGGGTATGAGGCTTCTGCAATTTTTGCAAATGCGAAGCAAGGGCTCGCAAATGCGGATGCCAGCTATCGCAAATGCGAACGCTGGTTCGCAAATGTGAAACCAACCCAGGCAGGCCAATGTTCGCAAAAGCGAACTTTTCTTCGCAAATGCGAAGGAGGGGAACTTGGCTGATGATCGCAAATGCGATAGAGTGTTCGTAAATGCGAACCTTCCCCAAATGGCCCATGTTCGCAAATGCGAACCAAAGTCTCGCAAATGCGAAACTCCCAGCATTGGCCTGGATTCGCAAATGCGAAGCTTGTTCGCAAATCCCATATTTTGGTCGGGGTTCGCGGTTCACAAATACTTGTTTCTTTCAATCATTAACATCATTTAACATGTTTTCCACTTAAAATCAATGATTTTCATGCGTGAAATTTGGGGTTTTGGGTAGAACCTAAGTTTTCTAAGAATTGGGAATTTGGACCTCAATTTGAGGTCCGATTTCAAGACAAATTATATATTTGAGTTCGAATGGGATGGGTAACCGAGTTTTTGTTCGAACCTTGGGTTTTGACCACGTGGGCTCGGGGGCATTTTGGGAACTTTTGAGTAAAACCTTGGGAAATTTATTTTTATGCATTCAAATTTATTTCATTAGCATTTGTTGATATCAAGTAATTTGTGACTAGATTCGAGCGGTTTGGTGGTGAATTCGAAGGGTAAAGCTATACTACAGGCTTGAGTTGAGTTTGGAGCAATTGAGGTAAGTGTTTGATCTATCCTAGATTGAGAGAATAGGAGTTGAGTATAATTGCTATTTGTTATGTGTTGTGTCCGACGTATAGGCATGGTGACGAGTATCTATACGTTGGGGGTTGAGCATGACCGTGTGTCTTAAATTGATAATTTTGCATTCTTATGTGATTCTATGAAAGAATTATTTGTTGAGCCTTGGCACCGAGTTATTGTTTCTCTTGCCAATTATATATATTGAGAACTATGTTAAAAGTGAAATGGGAGAGGGTCGTACGCCTACCACATGATATGATAATAAAATGGGAGCGAGTGGTACGCCTACCACAGATAATATTGAAATGGGAGCGAGTGGTACGCCTACCATAATTTATATTGATTATTGTTATTGGCCATAGTTGCCGGTGACATATTGTGCACTGTATTGATATTGAAATGGGAGTGGGTGGTATGCCTACCACAAGATATTATTGAAATGGGAGCGGGTGGTATGCCTATCACAAGATATTAATTGAAATGGGAGCGGGCGATACGCCTACCACAAGATATTAATTGAAATGGAAGCGGGTGGTACGCCTACCACAAGATATGAAATGAAATGGGATCGGGTTGCACACCTGCAACAAGATGAGTTGAAACTTGAAAGTGATTTTTAATCCATTACTCGTTTATTTCTGATATTATATTTTGTTGCCACCCTAGAGTATGTTTTCCCCTTTCCAATTATTACATGTCATTTCCTGTTATTTCTTGTTGTATATATATTTTGAACTGCATAGGTGTATGTGAGTGTCTGGTTCTAGCCTTGTCACTACTTTGCCAGGATAGGCCAGACACTTACCAGCACATAGGGTCGGTTGTGCTGATTCTACACTCTGCGCTCTTTTGCGCAGATACAGGTTTCGGACAGCAGCAACATCAGTAGTGCGAGTGTTAGCATTCCGATCAGTGAGACAACGAGGTAGCTTTGCAGGCGTCCGCAGGACCCGGCGTCTCCTCTATCTTTATTTTTAGTCTGTTATCTCATGTATTCGAGACAAACAGTTTTATATTTCTTTCAAACGGTTGTGTTTAGTATTCTTAGAAGTTCGCGAGTATCGTGACACCAGTTCTTGGGTAGTGATTTATGTTTGGATTTTTGTATCGCATCTATTAACATTTACTGAGTCTTCCGCTAAATTAATTTATTCTGCTGTGATCATATTATTATTGCTAAATGTTTTAAAATAAGAGTTGTAAAAATGGAAAGACAAGTAAGAGTTGGCTTGCCTAGCTCCCACTAGTAGGCGCCATCATGACTCCCGATGGTGGGAAATCTGGGTCGTGACAAAAATATTGCTATCACCTTCCACATTATTCAAAATCAAGATGTGAAGTAACAAATTTACTTTTCGATTAATATATGACTATCCTGGATAGTATTCATCCTTCAGAAGAAAAGATGAAGATAATTAACAAAAGGAAGCAAAAGAGAATAGAGGTTCTTAAGAGCAAATCAAAGAGAAAGAGGATATCCAAAGAACATCTTGAAAAAGAAGAAGAAGCGGTTATTAAGACACTTACGGACTATAGTTGGTATGAGGAAGAATCAACGAATGAAAAGGTGGCCAACTACGTAAAAGGCCCCGGCCTTTCCTGTGGTATCTCACGGGCATCTGCCAAAAAGGTTTTCTTTTCATTTCGACTTAAGACAAGGGAGGGCCAGAAATCTACGCACTACTTTTTTGGAATTCTGGACTTTGAAGATAAAACTATATCTGTATATGATTCCATGGGAAGTGTAACATACGATCGTGCGATTGAACATGTCAAAATTTATGCCCGGTTGATCCCACACTATCTCAAATGCTTGAATTTTTGGGAACATAATAAATATTATGGGCAAAGTCCTATGGAAAAATTTAATATTATGTGGATGAACACACCGGAACAGACTAACAAGTACGTGTTTCACATATGTTTTACCATGCATCTTATATTTATTATTTTTTGACCTTGTGTTAGCTATTCTTTAATTTCTTTTTCATGTGTTTTTTGCAGTGTTGATTGTGGTATATTTGCTCTTAACTTTATTGATTTACGGTTGAAGAGAGAAGATGTCTTCAATTTCGATTAAAGTGAAACATTGGCATTCAAGAGAGAATTGGCTGCCAATCTTTGGGCTCGTGGAAAGTGGAAAAAGATAGCGGCTATGAAACTCCAGAAGAACGAGAAGGACGTGATTATGGATATTTTGAAGAGACTCTGTGTGAATTTTTTTATTAGAGGATTGGTTGTACATAATTTGGATTTTGTGAATATACATTAATTATTTTTTTAGTTCACTTTTGTGTCATACAAATATGTTTGTGTCTTTTATCATGAATTTTAAGTACATTTTTTGTTTGAAAAAACTTAAGCATGACTTCTACTTTTTAAGCTAAAGTTTTGTTTAAAAGTCATAAGAAAACTTCATCATATCACGTGCTGATGTTTTTGAAAATATGATAAACAACTTCAGTACATTTGGCCGAAGTTTCTTGAAAAAGCTTTAAGACAAAAACTATTAAATCCAACACAAAAACTTTTGTTTATCAGGTGCTGAAATTTTTGGAAATATACTAAAAAACTTCAGCACATTGGGCCGAAGTATTTTGAAAAAGATTTAGGAGAAAAACTATTGAATCCATCACAAAAACTTCAGCTTCTCAGGTGTCGAAGTTTTTATAAATACACTAAAAAACTTCAGCACATTGGGCTGGAGTTTCTTGAAAAAGCTTTAAGACAAAAACTATTAAATCCAACACAAAAACTTCTGCTTATCAGGTGCTGAAGTTTTTGTAAATATACTAAAAAACTTCAACACATTGGGCCGAAGTTTTTTGAAAAAGCATTAGGATAAAAACTATTGAATTCATCACGAAAACTTCATCTTTTTAGGTGCCAAAGTTTTTAGAAATATAATAAAAAAATTTAGCACATTGGGCCGAAGTTTTTTGGAAAATCTTTAGGACAAAAACTATTGAATCCATCACACAAACTTCATCTTCTCAGGTGCCGAAGTTTTTTGAAAAAGCTTTAGCACAAAAACTATTGAATTCAACACAAAAACTTTAGCTTGTCAGGTGCCGGAGTTATTATAAATACACTATAAAACTTCAGCACATTGGGCCGAAGTTATTTGCATTTTTAGCTACTTTTTGTGATTTATCACGTATATCAACTACTTTATATGGCCTTGTTTTTTACTATTTTTTATTGCATTTACCGCTTACTTCTTTTGCCAACTACTTATGTTCTTATATTCAATTTCTCTGAACAAAAAATAGGTAACAATCTCTTCAGCATTTATAGATATTAAATTGATTAGCTGCATTCTTTGGCTATATTAACAATCTCTTGACATGAAAATTTCATAGTCATCCATAGACTTCTATCATATTTCTTTAAATTTGTATTCAAAGAAAAACAAGAAAATGTTGGCTAAGACATTCTTATTGGGTGTAGCGGGGAGTTCGTGGGAAGCAAAGATAGTGAAGGAGAAGTCGAAATACTTCATATGTGAAGGAGAGTGGCCAGATCAAACACTCGAGCACCAGGACAATTTGCTCTTTTTACTAGTTGATAAATCTAACTTTTAGGAAAAAGAGCAAATTTCCTAGGGCTCGAGTTTTTGATGTGGCCAGTCTCCGTCACATATGAAGTATTTTGGAATTCTCCTTCACTATCTTTGCTTCCCACAAATTCCCAGATGCACACCAGTAAGCATGTCTTTGGCCAACATTTTCTTGTTTATTTCTTATGAAAGAAGACGGTAGTAGCTAAAAAAATTATAGTACTAAACTTCGTCAACCTGTGTCTGACAGAAAACGCTTAGGTGGAAGACATAGTGAAGGTTCATGGAATGTGGTTAAGAAAACCAAGAAGAGCAACTAGGACATTACTATGGAGAATATGAAGACACTCTGTGAATTTTTTTAATAGAGAATAACTTGTAAACAAAGAACTACTTTTTTCTTTTTTTCCAAGGATGTAAGTGAAAACAAAATTGTATTTTGTGAATATACATTATTTTTTGTGAATTATGTGACTTGGATTGATTCAAATATGTTTATATCTTTTTTCATGAATTTCAAGTATATTTTTGTTGAAATTCAGCATGCTAAACTTGAGCATGAAGTAAATAACTTTTGCTTTTTAAGCTGAAGTTTTGGTTAAAAGTCATAACTAAAAGTGTCAAATGTAGGACAATAACTTCAGCTCATCACTAAATACACAAAATAACTTTTGCAATATCTGCGTTAAGTTATTTGAAAATTCTTTACGACAAAAACTATCGAGTCCAGGACAAAATCTCCAGCTTAACAAGTGCTGAAGTTTTTAGAAATATACTAAATAACTTCAGCACATTGAGCTGAAGATTTTTGAAAAAGCTTTAAGACAAAAACAATTGAATCCAACAAAAAACATTAGCCTTATTAAGTGCTAAAGTTTTTGGAAATATACTAAAAAACTTCAGCACTTTGGGCCGTAGTTGTTTGAAAAAGCATAAGACAAAAACTATTGAATTGAACAAAAAACTTCCTCTTTATTATGTATTGAAGTTTTTGGAAATATACTAAAAAAATTCAGCACATTGGGCCGAAGTTGTTTGAAAAAGCTTAAGACAAAAACTATTGAATCCAATAGAAAAACTTCAGCTTATTAGGAGCTGAAGTTTTTGGAAATATACTAAAAAACTTCAGCACATTGGGCCGAATTTTTTTGAAAAAGCTTTAAGACAAAAACTTTAGCATGTTTTGGTATTTTTTTAAGTTGATACTTATCTTTTTTGCATTTACTATCTATTTTTTGTCTTTTGTCAACTACTTCATCTTTCATTTAAGTTACATTTCTTTTTACTATAGAAAAGTTGTGGGGCCGAAGTTACATTTCTTTTTGCATTTACAACATACTTGTTTTTATCACCTACTTATCTTGCTTCCTTCAATTTCTCTAAACGTAAAACAGTAAAAACAACTGAAAAGTTACTTTTACATTTATAGATATTAAATTGATTAGGTGAACTCTTTGTCTTTATTAACAATCTCTTCACTTGAAAATTTCATAGTCATTCATAGACTTCTATCATATTTCTTTAAATTTATATTAATCATTAGTCTTTCAGGTTTTGTTAAAGAAAAAATGTTTGGTGCAAGCGGAAGTGGGAAGCCTAATATGGATAAAATTATGATGAAATGGAAGAGTTTGAAGTGTGAGCGATACAATAACAAACTGATGGCTAATCTTATGCTTTTGTGGGATGAAATAAAGGCTGATTGGGAGAGAATCAAATCAAAGCTCTGTGCCAATCAATCATTCCAGAACAGGCTTAACATGGAACGTAGTTGTGGAGATAATTCAACCTCGTTCGACAAGGTTGTGCAGCAGTTTGATAGTTTTCAGTTTCCCAGTTGGAATGTCTATTCCAAGCTGCAAAACAACCTGAAGACTCTTCTTCCTCTTATGGACAGAGTAATCGTTGAACAAAGCCAGCTGCGTGATTAATTCAACAAGTTGAAGATTGATCGTCTTGGATTCAGTTGTCTTTTGCCCGACTACCCTATAGTTATCTCCGATAGTGATAATGATGAGATATTTAGAGAAATTGAGGAGTACTGTGATGATGATGGTGGTGGTGGTGGTGGTGGTGATGATTGTTAGTGTTTGTAATCCTTTTTTTATGTTCCAATGCTATGCTTTTTGTTTACTTCGACCCATAGAGTTGAAGTTTTTTAGGTTAATTTTGTATAACTTCAGCCCAGAGAGCTGAAGTTTTGTTTGTAATATGTGTGTTGTTCTGATCTCTTTTTATATCAATGTAATTTCACCCTATTTAATGACATTTTCTTTATACTTCTTAGTTGCTTAGAGATGCTACAACTTTTATTTGTACATGCATTTCTCTTTGTGTGATGTACGCATATGTGTGTGTGTGAGAGAGAGAGAGAGTGTTTGTATGCATGTGTGTGTGTGTGTTTGTTTAAGGATATGTATTTCACATACTGTAACCTGAAGTTTTTTCTCACATAAGTCGTTGCGTACTTTTGTAATATGCAACCAAACATGTAAGCCTGCACAACAAAAATGAGTGATTTGTCAGACCAAGGATTATTGAAGTTTGGAGTATTTTTCAGTGTGTTTCTTAGAATATGGATGACAAGCAAGTTTATAATATTTCAATTATACCTTAGATAGGAGCTGAAGTTTTGTTTCATGTGTTTGTGTTTTTTGTAAAAACTATAGCATATTTTTTGGTGAATGTTTTGTAAAAACTTCAACTGTAGAGCTGAAGTTTTTTTTATAACTGTCGAACTTAAGCTCTAGAGCTAAAGTTTTTTTTTATAACAGCCGAACTTCAGCTGTAGAGCAAAAGTATTTTTTTTATAACTGTCCAACTTCAGCTCTAGAGCTGATATTTTTTTTTATAACTGTCGAACTTCAGTTCAAGAGCTGAAGTTTTTTTTGTAACTGTCGAAGTTTTTGTTTGTGACTGGCTAACTTCGGCCTTCTTAGCATTGAAGTTTTAACTATTTTTTTATAATATCCTTCAGTGAAATTTTTACTATAGGTATAAATTTTTTCTATGCTTTATATATAGAAAAACTAGTTGATCTATTCTCCCTCTTTTATGAATATGCAGTGGAAGTTGAATCTAGTTGTGGTTCAACTCAAAAACTCTCTGATGATGCTCAATTGAATGAAGGTAGAGTTGAGAAAAACCTTCCAGAGAATACTGCAATGGTCCTCGACATTGGTTCACAATTGAATGATGCTGGAAATGCTGATATTGAGAAAGGCATGCAACCTGGCGAAACCACAGCGGATGAAAAACATCAAGTTATTCTATAGATCATGAATTTATTATATTTGATTGAATTATATTTTTTATAGTTTGAAATTTTACATATGTTATTTTCTTTTTTATGTTTTTGAATGATTTTTTAGAAATACTGGAGGCAGCTCAAAAAGAATTTGGTGAGCTTATGCAGCAATATCAAAATAGAGAAATACATATATTCACACCTGTTAACTCACAAACAGGTGTGAAGTGTGTTGGCTTTATTTTATAAAATTTAGTCAGTATTATTATTTTTTTTTTTTGCATGAAGATACAGGATCTATTGTAATGCAAACATCATCTGTGTCGCAACACTTAGACCAGTTATTTAATTTCTACAATTCGATTACAACTGTTTTTTTGCCTAATGTGTGTTCTTTATCAGTTTTATTTATGTTTATATTTTCCTTGCTTTTGCAGATCTCATCTGATGCATCGGAACTTCTTCCAAAACCTAAGAGAAGGAAGATTTCTAGTTTTTCTATGTGTGACACTAGTGATATCCTCAACTTCAATTTATGTTCATTTTCACTTAGTAGTACATAAGGGGCTGATTCAGAAGGTAATTTTGCTGATGTTGTTGTTCGTGAAGAGACAGAAGAATTTAGTGAACAGCAGGGAATTGGTCAAGCATCTGCCACAATGACTGTAGTTTTCCCCCTGCTGCTGAACATTAGCAGTTAGTTATGACGGAACAGAAGGAAGAGCAAGCAAAAGGAAAACCAGATAAAAAGGGAAAAGGATTCGTATGGAGAGTATTTGGTTGAGATCTCCTTATGTAGTTTATAAGAAAAAGCAAATGGGGCAAGATTGGAAAGTAGGAAAGAATTGAAGAAGGTGTCCCTTCCATTATGTTAATCAAGACAGTGGATTGATGAAAAGATTTAAAGAGTGGTTGGAGATGGATTCCAGTGAATATGATTCCAATCTATTCAGATTAGCTGGACTTGATATTCCAAAATCATTCTTTACCGAGCTTATGGATCCTAACTCTGATCTTGCGGATGAAGTAAGTTATTAAGTTTGTTTTTTTTGAATTGGTTTTCAATTGTATTTCCCAAAAGTTCAGCTTATTTTTTATAGTATAGCTTTATTCATAGTAAACTGCTGAAGATTTTTAGCTTATTTGCTAAAACTTCAGCCTAACACTTCAAACTGAATATGCTTAAGTTTTTGTCATGCTGTTTTGTAGTTGTGCATTGTGCTTTTTCTAAACTTCATTGTGGTAATTTCACATGTTATCATTTGTCGTTGTTCATTTGCAGTATATTGATGTGGGCATATATTACTTGCGAAAAAAATTGTGACGACCCAAAGGGTCATCACTTGTTTTCTTAGTAATTCCGAGCTTTCGAGGCCTTGAAAACCTCACTTTCAGTTGCCTCGATTTGCATGCGTAGTCTGGGCATGTAGTCGGAAAGTTTTTATGTTGAAATATATGAATTATGTGAAAAATTTGAAGAATTTTAATATTAATATGATTAAAGTTGACTTTGGTCAACATTTTTGGTAAACTGACCCGGACCCGTGATTTGACGGTCTCGGAAGGTTCGTAGAAAAACATGGGACTTGGGAGTAGACCTTCTGTCCAGAGACACCGAGGTAGCCTTCCTGACGTCCGCGGGCCCAGAGTCTCCTCTATCTTTATTTCAGTTTGTTATCCTTGTACCGAAACAAACAAATTATGATTTCTTTCAGTCTATTATATTTAGTAAATCTTAGAAGTTTGTGAGTGTTGCGAAGCCAAATCTTGGGTAGAGTTTTGTAATTGGAACTTCCGTATTTCTTTCAGTTATTTACATTTGAGACTTCCGCTTATGTTATTACATGTTTCGTTTTATAAAATTGTTGATGTTTTCTAAAGGAGTTAATAAATAGTTGGCGTACCTAGCTCCAAATAGTAGGTGCCATCACGACTCCCGAAGGTGGGAAATCCGGGTCGTGACAAAAACTTCAGCATATTGGGCCGAAATTTCTTGAAAAAGCTTTAAGACAAAAACTTTAGCATGTTTTTGTATTTTTTTAAGTTGATACTTATCTTTTTTGCATTTACTATCTACTTTTTGTCTTTTGTTAACTACTTCATCTTTCATTTAAGTTACATTTTTTTTTACTATAGAAAAGCTGTGGGGCTGAAGTTACATTTCTTTTTGCATTTACACCATAGTTGTTTTTATCACCTACTTATCTTATTGCATTCAATTTATCTTAATGTAAAATAGTAAAAATAGATAAAAAGTTACTTTTACATTTATAGATATTAAATTAATTAGGTGAACTCTTTGTCTATATTAACAATCTCTTCACTTGAAAATTTCATAGTCATTCGTAAACTTCTATCATATTTCTTTAAATTTTATATTCATCCTTAGTCTTTCAGGTTTTGTTAAAGAAAAAATGTCTGGTGCAAGCAGAAGTGGGAAGCCTAATATGGATGAAATTATGATAAAGTGGCAGAGTTTGAAGTGTGAGTGGCACAATAACAAACTTATGGCTAATCTTATGCTTTTGTGGGATGAAATAAAGGCTGATTGGGAGAGAATCAAACCAAAGCTCTGTGCCAATCAATCATTCCAGAATAGGCTTAACATGGAACGTAGTTGTGGAGATAATTCAATCTCGTTCGATAGGGTTGTGCAGCAGTTTGATAGTTTTCAGTTTCCCAGTTGGAACGACTATTCCAAGCTGCAAAACAACCTGAAGACTCTTCTTCCTCTTATGAACAGAGTAATCGTCGAACAAAGTCAGCTGCGTGATGAATTCAACAAGTTGAAGATTGATCTTCTTGGATTCAGTGGTCTTTTGACTGACTACCCTATAGTTATCTCTGATAGTGATGATGATGAGATATTTAGAGAAATTGAGGAGTACTATAATGATGATGATGGTGGTGGTGGTGGTGATGATGATTGTTAGTGTTTGTTATCCTTTTTTATGTTCCAATGCTATGCTTTTTGTTTACTTCAGCCCATAGAGCTGAAGTTTTTTAGGTTAATTTTGTATAAATTCAGCCCAGAGAGCTGAAGTTTTGTTTGTAATATGTGTGTTGTTCTGACCTCTTTTTATATCAATGTAATTGTCACCCTCTTTGTTGATATTTGATTTATACTTCTTAGTTGCTTAGAGATGCTACAGCTTTCATTTGTACATGCGTTTCTCTTTATGTGTTGTACACATATGTGTGTATGAGAGAGAGTGTTTGTATGTGTATGTGTGTGTGTGTGTTTGTTTAAGGATATGTATTTCACATACTGTAACCTGAAGTTTTTTTTCTCGCAGAAGTCATTGCGTACTTTTTTAATATGCCACCAAACCTGTA
The DNA here is from genome assembly GCA_026770625.1 of Nicotiana glauca. NCBI lineage: Eukaryota > Viridiplantae > Streptophyta > Magnoliopsida > Solanales > Solanaceae > Nicotiana > Nicotiana glauca. The sequence continues at coordinate 16,037 of MU673803.1, read as the reverse complement.
AGCTTGTGCAACAAAAATGAGTGATTTGTACTTTAGCAGTATATAAAATTGTCCAAGACCTTTTTTTTTTATTCCTATGAAAAAAATTACATTTCAATTATGTCATATAATAAAGAAAATCTATGTTCAGACCAATGATTATTGAAGCTTGGAGTATTTTTTAGTGTGTTTCTTAGAATATAGATGAGGTGCTGGAGAAGACAAGCAAGTTGTTCTGTTATGCCCAACTTGTTTACATCGACTGCATTTGGTAGACTTGAATGGTACTGATGATTCAGTCGCAGGTATATGCCTCTTCTTTTGTCTTTTTCCTTGTAAAATCTCTATATCGGGAGGTTTTGTGATCTCAGATTGTATATTTTGTGGTATTTCCCATGATTTTTGATCTCCCACAGTATTCACATGTCCTTTATATGTTTTCAACCATGTCTCCCTTGAATACCAATTTGAGCAGTAATCAGATTTCTGCAAATATCTCGTATTAATAGTAGTAATTGCATGTGGACAGGGCAATTCATCAAGTTGGAATTCCAGGCAGTCACAAGTTTTCTTCTTTAAGTCCACAATGAATTCGATTCCTTCACTATTTATTCTAAAAAACATTGAGTCAAGGTTGAACACCTAACAAGAAATAAAAAATTAAGACAAGCTATATTATTGTATTTTTGCTTCAAAAAGAAAAAGTATGAAATTTTTTAAATGTAACTAATAAATCAGTGCAACAAATATAAAAAGTTGAAATTAATAAATATACTCACAAATTTTTTGCAAGCCAAGTCCATCTTCTTAGTCATCTCTTCTTCTGCCCATATTGATACTCTAGGAAAAGTTTCATTTTCCTTTTTTCTCCATTCGTGAAACCACTCTCCCAACTTTTCTTGGATGAAATCTAACATTCTTAAAATAGGCATTTCTATCCCTTTTAGTAAAAGGGAATTCATTGATTCTACCATGTTTGTTGTTAGCATATCATAACGTCGTCGTGTGAACCACGATCGAGCCCATCTCTCGAGAGGCTCTTCCATTATGTAATTGTATGTTTACTTGTCAATACTTTGGAGTTGGGACATTAACTGATTAAAATCTTCACGTTTGTTTGACCTTGCAGTACTTTGAAAAAGATTTATTACTGTGTCCTTTGCATGCCTTTGCTTTAAATTTTTCTCAAAGTGATAGAGGCATATACCATGGTTGGCTTCAGGAAAAACTTTTCGAATACCATTTGCGATCGATTGGGTTCTATCTGACAAGAAAACCAGTTCACGACGGACTTGAATTGCTTTTCTCATTTCCCTGAAGAACCAAATGTATGCCTCATTGTTTTCTGAATCTGCTATACCAAAACATAGAGGAAAGATTTGATTGTTTGCATCCTTTGATACAACAACAAATAGAACACCACGATATTTTGACTTCAAAAATGTTGCATCTACTGCAATAAAGGGTCTACAGTAGGACCAACCAGCTACTCATGTCGCAGGATCAAAGAACATGTAAACAAATCTGTACATTGAAACACAAAAAAAAAACAAACCATAAGGTGTGAAGTTTTTTAAATAGTAACATTTGAAACTTCAAATTGATGGTTAGTATTGTTTTGCTTACCTATCCTGGGTTTTTGGCCACCATCATGTGTAGGTATGAAGGAAGAATCTGGTAGTTCTCTTCAGGTGTTCCCCTTATGCAAGCAACAACTTTTTGAATGACACGCCATGCGTTGTGATAACCAATGTCAATTCCAAATTTCTTTTTCATTTCATTTTCTACAAAGGCTGGTGTAACCTCTATCTTTTTGTCTCGAACATGTTCTATAATTTGTTCACTTATAAAATTTGATGTAGCATTCTTCTTGTGACGACCGACCGGATGTTGACTTATGTGTTACAGGGCTCGTAGATGAATTCCGATAATTCGATTAGCTTCGGGTGATGATTTGTGACTTAGGAGTGTGAATGGAAGTTATTTTGGAGGCACAGTGTAGAATTAGGCTTGAATTGGCAAAGTTAGTATTTTGGTGATTTTGGGTTGATAGGTGAGATTTTGATCCGAAGGCTGGAATAGAATTCCGAGAGCTGCAGTAGCTTCGTTAGGTGATTTGGGATGTGTTTGTAAAATTGCAGGTGATGCGGAAGTGATTTGGTTGGGTTTTTGATCGAATGCATGTTTCGGAAGTTTTATAAGAACTTAGGCTTGAATTCGATGTGAATTGACGATTTTAGTGTTGTTAGATGGGTTTTTATGATTAGTGTAAGTTTGAATAACATTGTAGGATGCATTGGTATTTTTGGTTGAGGTCCCGGGGCCCTCGGGGTGAATTCGGATGGTTAAACGGAGAGTTTTTCAATTTTGCATATTGCTAAGTCTGCTGCAGCTGGTGTTTTCGCTTCTGCGAAGACTGGACCGCATAAGCGGTGATGGGGCCTAATGCTAATTATGCAGAAGCGGTTAGGGAAGCCGCATCTGCGTGGCCGCAGATGCGGGATTTAAGTCGCAGAAGCGGGTTTTTGGATTATGAGAATTTTCGCAGAAGCGGAAGGAGACCGTAGACGCAGAAGTCGCAGAAGCGACATTTTGACCGCAGAAGCGGTTTCTACTGGACAGAAATATTTAATTCAGCTTCGCAAAATTTTGAAAGAGTAACATAGTTCACTTCGGACTTGGAGAGTTTTTGGGCGATTTTGAAGAGGATTTCAAGGGCTTTGATCAGGTATGACCTCTTCGACTTAGAAACATGATTCTATGGTGTAAATACATGGATTAGAGCTGAAAACTTAAGAAATTAAAGGTCAAAAATGGTGGTTTAGGGCTTGAACCTAAGAGAGCTTAAACTAGGGATTTGAGGGGTCAAATGGACTCCGATTATTGTGATTTTGATATGTATAGACTCATGGCGAGATAAGGAATCCATTGATGTTAAATTTTCTAATTTCCGAGAAGTGGGCCTGGGGCTCGGGTTTTGCGAATTTTGAGATTTTTTCTATTTTTCGATTGTTTTTGATTGGGTATTATCCCATTGGCATATTGTGATGTATTAGCTCTGATGTTGGATAGATTCAACGCGTGTGGAGGCCGGTTTGAGGGTCAAAGGCGTCGCGAGCTAGGGATTTCGCCGGTTCGAGGCGAGCAATGATTGTAAATGATATCTTGAGGGTTTGAAACCCCAGATTTGCACACCGTAGTGCTACATTGAGTTGACTTGCACGCCGGATAGCGAGCGTGGAGTAGTTGGTTTCGTGCCAAATATTTGGGCTTCGTGCCAACTATTTGAATCCTTCGGGGATTATTATCATTGTTTCCTCATTGTTTTGACTTATTACTTGAACTCAGTCATACTATTTCTCCACTATTTTACAACTCAACCACTTTTACTCAGATTTGAGTCTTAAATGATAATTTGGGCTGAGAACTATTATTTTACTACTGCCCGAAGGGCTTGTGATGATATTCTAACTGAGTGATATGAGGCCGAGGGCCAGATGTGAGGATATACTGAGTGATATGAGGCGGAGGGCCAGATGTGAGGATATACTGAGTGATATAAGGCCAAGGGCCAGATATGAGGATATACTGAGTAATACGAGGCCGAGGGCCAGATGTGAGGATATACAGAGTAATATGAGGCCGAGGGCTAGATGTGAGGATATATTGAGTGATATGAGGCCGAGGGCCTGGATGTGAAGGTTTTATATTATGGATCAGGCTGCACGCTGCAGCGATACTTATATTGATCAGGCTGCACGCCGCAGCGATATATATATATTGGATCGGGCTGCATGCCGTAGTGATATAGCGCTTGGGTTGTAGGAGCCCCTCCGGAGTCTGCACCCCCAAAGTGAGCGCGGGTACCCATATGGATCGGGCTGCATGCCGCAGAGAGATATGGATCGGGCTGCACGCCGCAGCGATATATGGATCGGGCTGCACGCTGCAGCGGTTACTACAAGATATTGTCCTGAGAGTTATCTGAGAGAGAGAGAGAGAGCCCGAGGGGCTGAGGGTGTTTCTGAGAGTGAGCCCGAGAGGCTGGTAATATTTTTGAGATATTTCCCGAGGGGCGGACTCTTATGTGCTCATCTTGCATATTTATTTGCCTTTTTACCTGTTAAACGGTGGTATTTGTGCCCGAGGGGCGGATTTTTATGTGCTTATCAGCACTAACCGTTTTGAAACCATTTTCGTAACTGTTAAAAGAAACATTTTCAAAAGAGCTTTAAACTAAGCCAAGATATTTTCCAAAGATTTCACAGCCTTACTGTTTTCTCAAAGGATTGTACCCTACTTCTATACAGCATGATGATTTGCCTTTCATGATTTCTTATTGCTCAGTTGTTATTTACCTTTATTACTCACTGAGTTGGAGTACTCACTTTACTCCCTGCACCTCGCGTGCAGTTGCAAGTATTTATTCACCCGATAACGGATATTGGCTGCATGGAGGCAGAGTTGTAGAGGTTTAGCGAGGTGGCTGCCAGCGTTCACAGCACCACTGTCTTTCTATGTTATTCATTATTCCTGTTCAGTGTATTTCTAGACTTGTAAAGTGGAATTACATTATTATACATGCCCGTGACTTGTGACACCACGATTATGGCCGTGTTGGGTTGTAATTTCGTTAATTAATATCATTAAGTCATATTTTTTTTGCTGTTCACTTTTGCTAAACTATTTTGAAAGAGATGAGTTGGGTTAGTTAGCTGGCCTTATCTTCACGAGACGCGCCATCACGACTAGTGCGGGGTTTGGGTCGTGACAAGTTGGTATCAGAGCCTAGGTTACTAGGTCTCACGAGTCATGAGCAGGTTTAGTAGAGTCTCACGGATCGGTACGAAGACGTTTGTACTTATCCTCGAGAGACAGCAGAACCTTTAGGAAAACTTCACATTCTTGAATTCTTATCGTGCGTCTTTGATTCAGCTTGAAAAAAAACTCTTGAAATTCCTTCCACGCATTTGTATGTACGCATGAGCGCTCAGTATCAGATGTGTCTTGATGGCTTGTGATTCCCCGATCAAGGGGCAAAAGGTAATCTCCGTGAGTATATGTTGGGCCAGTCTGGAGGACTTGAGGTCGGATCTTTGCCTATGGCTTGAGCACCGAGGTGTTGATTGTGTGAGTAAGTGTTTTGAACTTATGTGTTCGGTATGGTCCCTATTAGCGGGAATGGTGGTTGGATAGCTATTTGATGAGTATGTTAGTACTGCGAGATGTATCTATATGACTTGGTAGCGACGAGAAAGTCTGCTGGATAATATATGAACTATTAAGTGTTCGATTTTTGTTGCGACTGGATGTATAGCCCCGAGTTATGGGCGTGTGGAGAATCTTTCCGTGTCCCCTAGTTAGGAGTGAAGTAAATTTTATGTTGCGGTATGAGTTCATACTCAAGTAGATTAAGTGGTTGTGTAATGTGTATGACGGTGGAACGTATACAAAAATGTTATATTAAGGCGAAGCAGGTGGGTTATCTCCTGTGAAGTGTTCCGAGGTGGTGTGATCCTTATGTGTATGTTACAAGATCTCATGTGTAATGGAGGGGTACGTGTTGAAATTTGAAATTTTGGATTTGCTGAAGAGAGTGGGCTTCACTATTGTGGGGTTGAATGCGAGATTTGCGGAGATTTACAGTACTAGATGATCTGAGTTTCACAAACTTGTAAATGATTTGAGATTAAGCTCACTATGGTATTGTGGCATAAATAGAGTAAAAGTGTTATGAGTTGTTGGGAGTGTTCTGATCCATGGCTTTGAGCCAAGTTGGGGAGCTTGCTATTGATTAGCTAATTGTACGATTATGTGCTATGTTGGTTCCGGTTCGAGGCATGCTGGCGAATCAGTTCTGGTTGTGGAAATTGAGCCGAGGATGGCACGAGTGAAGGAAAATTTTGATAAAGGTTACACGGTGCTTCGTAGATGTGTGAGAATCATAGGATGTCTTAAGCTGTCGTTGGTAAGGAATGCGCGGTGCATGGAGCAGGAAGATGTTTGTTTGTTTTGGGATGAGGTCATATCCTGTGGTGTCAGAGTGCTAATGAGGAACAGGTGGTTAATTTCGTTTGATCAGGTGAATTACAGTTCGAATAAGAAGTAACTGATTCTCGAGAATGGTTTTAATGTGTTCAAGATTCTACATGTAACAATCAGGTGTCTTAAGGTTGTGTATGTGGTTAGAGACTGTTTTTTCATTGGAAAATGTCAAGACTTGTGGTATTTTATATTAATCATGGGATTCTATGCATCAGTATTGGGAAAATAAAGGTAACGAAATTAGATTCGTAGGAAGTTCTTCAGAGTAAAGCATCCTGGAATGTGGTGTTTTTGGGAACACTTGAGAGAGTACTCAGTAGCCTATGGGTCTTAGACAGTGTGGTCTTATGCTAGGGTCTCATGTAGTAAGCCTGGGTTGAGGCATTGTGGTGCTACAGCAAGAGGGAATATCAAGTTGATGACGAATCAGAAGGGAAATTAGATAGATGGAATAGCTTGATACTAGGCCGAGTTAGTATGGTAAGGATATGATTAATTTCCTTGTATGTGTTCGAGGTAATGAGCCGTTATAGGTATTTTGCAGCAAAGCTCTTGAGTTCTAACAGCTTGCTTAGCTTGGTTTGGTTAGAAGGATTCAGTCCTGGCAGTTTAGCTCGTGCAAATGCAATTGGGAGAGAGTTCTTGTTGGATTTTACTGTTGTTTGGAGATGTATTTTTTCTATGGGCATGTGGAGCATGGGATGTGTAATGATTTTCTTCCAAATGGGATTAGTGGAAGTTCTTGGCTAGATGAGTTACAGTTCGGTTCTGGAAAGAAGTTCATAAAAATTCTTAAGCAATGGGTAGCCTCAGGTAATCAAGGAAATGGTACTGCTAATTGGAAGTGATTAAACTGATGATACTTCGGTAGTATTGCGACACTTTCTTATTGGGTCGACTGGTGATATTAGGGTTGCTTGGTGGCACAGGGAAATCTTAGAGTATATATCATGGAATGATTGGGTATCAAAGGTGTGCACGTACTCGGACAACGAAATTTGGGATCAGATATGATGATTTTCCCACCTCCTTTTTCCTGCACCCGCAGGGGCGTGAGGAGTTTTTCCAATTAAAGGACAATCAAAATGGGATTTATTTATTTAATTCAGAGTCGCCACTTGGGAGATTTATGGTGTCCCAAGTCACCGGTTTTAATCCTGAATCGAGGAAAAGAATGACCCTGTTAAAAGTCCGCGAACCAGAAATCCGAGTAAGGAATTCTGTTAACCCGGGAGAAAGTGTTAGGCATTCCCGGGTTCCGTGGTTCTAGCACGGTCGCTCAACTGTCATATTTAGCTTATTTATCTGATTTTAATACATTTGAACCTATGTGCCAATTTTAACTTTGAACCGCTTTTATCATTTATTATTAAAGAGAATTGCAACGTCGTGAGAATGCATCTCGAACTGCGTCACATAAATGTACCCGCAGTTTTTGATATGTTCCGACTTCGTAGAGATTTGGATTTAGGTCACATAAATGTGCACCCGAGTTTAGGGAGATAACATTACTAAATACGCGCCTAAAGACACTAACACATTATTATTTTGAGAAAAGCCGTGAAGTTCGCTATGCGGCCTGTCTAAAAATCTAAGCATTTGAAATAACCATCTGTTGAGGACCCCGCAATTTGCGTTTTATTTGACGAGGCTCATCTCGTTTATTTTAAAAAGGCAATCCTAAAGTGACTACATTCTACTTATTTTTGTCTCTAAAGATAAAGGAAATGTCCAAATTGATTACAAACTTGAAAAGGGCATGACTTATTTATCGGATTAAGACAAATGCAAACGGAAAATTGCAATTGAGCTTGCTCAAAGGGAGATTGTTTCGTTCCTTATTCTATTAGTTAATATCACTAAAGTGAAGATCATGAATAGATATGGATTTACAAACAGTAATATCAAAACAAAGCTAACTATTCTATATTGTTTGAAACTGACTTTATTAAAACCTTCAAGTAACGTGTCAATTTTTCACATCTGGTTCCAATTGAAATTTACAGCAAGCTTTCTGAACAGAATCCGGCTTTCTTATTTACTTTTTACTTGTAAACATGGAAATGACATGAAATACTTAAAGACAGCTACATTCCTTTCCCTGACAACCCAGCATGACTAGGACGAAATTTGCACCACTGTATTTGATTAGAGATTGAATTGCACATAGCTACTAAAGGTCCATTTCATGGTTGAACTACTTTCAAATAAACTCATGGAACAAAACTGTCGAGCTAAAGCTAATCTGACTATTCCATTATCCTAACATAATACTTACAGAAAACAACTAATGCTCGAAATTAAAAGCTCTTATACATTCAAGACATATCAAATGAAAATATAGCTAATAGAGCACAGTTTCAGTCCATTTACATTTTAAGTTTAATTAGTATTCAAACAGATCAAAGTCACAGAAAATTTAATGTAAAGCTAAACTATCATGAGGGTAGATCCAAAGCAAAGATAGATCTTCATTTTTTATTTCAGTTTCAACAGGAGATGCTACATCAAAGGCTCGAAGTTGACCTGGATTTGGAAATACAAAAAGAAGAAACAGGAGTAATCAGCAGCAACAGTAACAATACAACACAGCAGATAACACAAGAATCAGAGCAGTAATCGTTAACCAGCTTCACACAGCCAATATAGCAACAACCCCCAGCAACACAAGCAGACCAGAAAACCAAATGAAGTTCCAGGAATACCAACAGCAACACAAACAGAAACAGACTGACTAAGAAATGCAATGACACTGTAGCTTTTCTGATTTTCTATTCTTCAAACTCTCAAAGAAAAATAACTCTCAGGCCATCCACTCTTTTTAACTGATTTTCCAGCTGACGAATTCCAGAAAATACTAATAACAAACACCAACAGAAACAGTAACTAGTACTATTACTGATTTTCAGCAGTAAAAGAAACCAAATTTCTTCAGTTTTTCTTTCAATCTCTGAGCTTTTTAGATTTTTCCAAAAGCCACCCGGAACTAAGTCCTATCCCCCTCGACTTATACCCAAAAACAGGCCGGCCCATTCTCTTGAAAACCCCATTAAAGAATGTTTTCCCCTTTTAATCCAGGATTAAGGGCATGTTATAAGGCTTATTCCCCACCTCCCATGTCACTAAGGCTTGTTCCCCACTACTACTAATTAATTCATTAGTTTAAAGGCATTTTAATACCCCACCGTCAGACTACTAACATTAACCATTTTCAAATCTTTTAACACCCTAAAACACCCTCCTAAAGTTCATGAAATTACTGCCCTATACCTAAACTTCTTTGATATTTTATTAAACCTCTATAAGTTATAACCCTAACATTTGATTTCTAATTGATCACTAAATTACTACAGCTATAAACCAATTCCAACTATCAATCAATCAGTAGTTTAAGGCAGAAAATTATATCAAAGACGAGAGATTCAATGATTCAGAACATGCTTATAATCAAACAGAACTTAATTAATCAGACAACTAATAATCATAAAACTACAAACAACAGAATGCCAAATGTTTCATAGTTAATTAAACAACAGAACCCAGCTAATAATCAAACAGCTCGAAGAGCACAACCAAAACTATAAACACGAATGAACTAATCGATGAAACTCAAATAAATGATTACATAATTCATAACATATAATCACAACAAACAGAAGCAAATTTAGACCAAATAAAAGGTCAGATGGAGAAGAAGAAGAAAAATAATGAACAAAAGTCGAAAAGAAAATCAATACAATAACATAAACAAATAACAATAAAACAAAAGAACCAATAAAATAGAGAAACAAAAATACCTCAAGAAATCGGAAACTAGACGAACTCATGCTCTAACTTTTGAGGTCGAACGGACCTTAATAGAGTGTTCTCGACTGAGAACACTTCGACTAAGGTTGATTAGAATCCCAAATTTCCCTTAATTTCGGACAGAGCCCAGGTTTTGTCTTTCTAGGGTTCTGTGGTTCGACTTGGGGCTTGAACGGTTCCAACGTGATTCGAAGGGAACTAGTGGTGGTTCAGGGGTAAGGGAGGCCTGGTGGATATCTGGTGTGAGTTTGGCGTGGATTGGTTGACTTTAGGGTCCTGCTCGAATCTTCAAACGAAGATTCGAGACGACGGGGGATGATTCGAAGTTAGTGGACCATGGATTTGGGTTGTGGGTGGGGAGAAGGCTTAGGGGTGTTAATTTGGTGACCG
>MU673802.1:0-10843 GCA_026770625.1 Nicotiana glauca | reverse complement strand
ATTTTCATCTTAGGAGAAAGATTCAACAGACTAAGATTTTGACTTTATCTTAGGTGACAAATTCATCAGAATAAGATTTTCAACTTAGGAGAAAGATTCAACAGACTAAGATTCTGACTCTAGGAGATAACTCATCAGACTAGGTCCATTTTTTTTTTGTGATCTCAGGAAGAAGATCCATCGGACTGAGATTTTGACTCTAGGAGATAATTCATCAGACTAGGTCCATTTTTTAATTCAGGTTTTCTTAATCTTTCAAATTCAACAATCTTTTCTTTCTTTTTCGACTTCTTCCTTCCTTTCTTTTTCCAAATTATGCCTTCCTTTCCTTTTCCAACTTCTGCTTTCCTTTTGTTTTCAAATTATGCCTTCCTTTTTTTTTTCCGACTTCTGCCTTCCTTTTGTTTTCAAATTATGCCTTCCCCTTTTTCACATTATGCCTTTATCTTAGGTGAAAAATTCATCAGACTAAGATTTCATCTTAGGTGAAAGATTCAACAGACTAAGATTCTTTCCTTTTATCTTAGGTGAAAAATTCATCAGACTAAGATTTTCATCTTAGGTGAAAAATTCAACAGACTAATATTCTTTCCTTTTATCTTATCTTCCTCCGAAACTTGTTTTATCTACCTTCCAACTTGAGTTGTCTGCCTTCAGAACCGCTTCCCTAAAATTGGTGTTGTCTTCCTTCACAAAACTACTTCCCTAAAACTAGTGTTTCAATCATGCAAAAAATTACTTTTCTTAAAACTGGTGTTTCCTTCCTGAAAACTACTTCCCTCTCTTTTCTCTTTGTAAAAACACTTGTATTGACCTTCATGTTCTTCAGATGGGTACCCGACTTCAAAAAAAATTTCAATCATGACAGAAAATTTTCTGCCCCAGTTTGATAATCTTCTTGTAGCATATCTTTTTGCCAACAATAACATTTTCGTGCCCCTGTTCAAATCAAAGAAAATTCTGTCAGTTTAAAATACGGTGGTTGGTTGTGGTGCTCCCGCTGGGATGGCTTTTCTTTTCTCCTTTCCATGCTTTGCATTGTCTGACCACCTTTGAAACTTGGCTGATAACTTTCGCCCTTCTTGACGACTTCTAGTCTTCTTATCTGACCCCATGTGTTTTCTATGACAACTGATTTTTCTTGAAGATCCTGCATGTTTACTGATTAACCACTTTCCCCGTCGTTCTTCTCACAGGAAATACCCCCACTCTATTCAAACCCCATACTTCCATTTATTGTATTGCTCCTGAATTGTCATTTAACACCCTTTGTGTTTCATATAAACCCCGAGGCATTTTAATTGTTACCAACTTCAGTGCACATGTTGCTCTCTTATTTTAAACCACCGGCCTTGCTCTTGAAGTCTTTATTGTTTTATCACTAGTCATAATAACTTTGATTTTTTTTCTGGAAGATCTTGATTGTTATTGGTGTACCACTCTTTGTCAATCCTATTACGGGACATTCTTTTGATCCGTTCACCCTCAAACCTCATCTATTGTGTTGTTCTCATACCGATCCTTTATATTTCAAGGATTCCCAAAGTATATTGACAGCTGGCAACTCAATCATGTCTGACATTTTTCCAGAGTTACGACAATTTGATGTGTTGGCCAAATCCCATCTCGTGCAATTGGAAAGCTTGGTGGCAAATTTTGAAGTCATTTCTTTACTTGTTATGACCCGATAGACTCAAGAAGAGGGAAAGATAAGCAAAGTCGGAAGAATAGAGTGAAAGAAAAAGTGGGGAGAGACGATTCCTAACAAGAAACCTACAGAAGAACGGCCCACAGGATGTGAATACCGACTCTAGCGACCTTGACATGCACTTTCAGCCTTTTCTGTATAGCAAATCTGATGTTCATTTATCGTTGCAATTTTTCCGTGAAACTGGTCTTCAATACTACATTTGCCCAATCTGATTCATAATCCTTAATTGACTTGTAGTGCCCATAGGGTTTTCACCATCAAGCCTCTCTCATTTTTTATTTTTCTCTCTACTCACTATCGCCTTACGATGCCCGTGAGGGTTTTCACCGATAAGACTCTCTCATTTTGATTTCTCTCATCTTGGGGTCCCGTGGTGGTTCTCATCATCTCTCTAATTCTTCATTTTCCTTTGTTCGGACTGGAGTGATGCCCCTGATGTGATTCACCTTTGCTCGCTTGACTCGGCATTTCTTGAAGATTGATCGGAAGGTCTTTCTTTGGACCGTAATGTGGCTTTTGGATGGGTTTATAAAGAAGGGTATAAAGGCTCAAAATATTTCAACGTGGGTTCAAAATTACAACTTTTGAAATCATATTTCTCATAACAACCATAACTTCTGCCCCAGTTTCATTCTTGGGGATTCTTGGACTTTTCTTCTGTTGTGACTGAACATCTGTGAGGCTGCCTACGTACCCTTTCAGTATCAAGTCAAATGTAGTTCGGGCAACTACATTTGTTGTTGCGATGTTTCCTTCCACTTTTCTTTTCTTTTCTTTTCTTTTCCCTTTTTTCTTTTTTCTTCTTTTCTTTTCTTCTTTCTTTTTTTTCTTTCTCTTCTTTTCTTTTTCTTTTCTTTTCTTTTCTTTTCTTTTCTTTTCTCTTCTTTTCTTTTCCACTGTTTTTCTCTTGTTCCTCTACTTAATTTCCCCACTCGATTCTTGAGTTTTGCTTGTTGATTTCGAAAGAGGGATACGAAAGAAAATATAATAAGGCTCAAAGGGATAACAAAGGATAAAGTGTTTGGATAGCAGAATAAAATACTTTCGTCATTCCAATCTTAAAACCATTCCAATCACAAACTACACGGTTAAATGCCTTTGATTGATTCACATATTTGCCTTCCGTTTTGCCGATTCCTAGCACCATTGGACAACAATCTCGGTACCATGAACGGTCCCTTTAGATTTGGGGCATTCTTGCCTTTGGCTTTAAACCGATGCGGCATGATGCATTTCAACAGTATTTCTTTACATTCTATCTGCCCCCAGTTTCACTTGATTCAGGCTTCAACGTATTCCAGTATGTTTTTTTTCTTCCGAGTACCCTTACATCTTCAATATTGTCTCATTGTTAAACTGACTTTTAAACCAAGTTGAGAATTATGTGCATGTCATGTCACTAAAATCAGTATGAAAAGAATTATGTAATGATTAGAAAGGGAATGACTAGAAATGTTGGGAAACAAAGGATTGTATTAGACTGATGGTGAACAGGGTTGAAACAACAAAACGCACAGACTAGACTAAAATTACAAACCTAGACGGCGCTAAACAAACTATTATTACTAAACAAAGCAAAGTGGAAAGATATAAGGGTTTGACTCCCAAGACAATGTCCGAATTACAATCCTGAAATAACCCGGGCAATAGAAATGACACCAAAATAAACCACCAAAACTCCAAGAGATGGAGCGCCTTCCCAATTACCAAGCATGGCATCTTAGCCACTGAGTTCTACATTAATGTTGCCAAGACCACTATTTGTTTCAATATCTTCAACTTCAGTTAACAATTTCCCAAAAAGATTCTCATCCCCCACGTCACCGGGCATCATCCCCACCAGGTGTGCCTCCTCATGTAATGGATGCAGCATGATATTCTGAATGCCATTGTCTTGAATTAAATTTTCCTGGATCATCCTTTCTATTTCTCTTTTCAAATCCCGACAATTTTCCACATTGTGCCCCAGAGCATTGGAGTGGTATTCACACCTTTTAGATGAGTCAAAACTTCTCGCACGTCGATCCACCCGATTTGGAGGAATGGGTGCAATCTTGTCATGTTGTTTTAACTTCTCAAACAAGCTTGCATAGGACTCTCCTATTGGTGTAAAATTATCTTTCAACTTTTGTTCCCTTCCATACCCCTGGCTTGGATATGGGTTATAAGGTACTTGAAAATTTCGCGGAGGCTGGTGGAGATTTCGTGATGTTCGTGCTCGCTTTCTTGGGTGATTTAAGGGTTGGGCAACATACTGGACTGGATCAACAGAGTATGGAGGCTTCTCAGGTGGGTAGTAATGCTTAAGGGGGCCATGGAAAACCTGATGTGACTGCACATACCATTGAGATGTTCTCCTAGGACCTCTTCTCGACCCTGATATCGTCATGATTTCTTCATCCCTCCCATTCGCGTCACCANCTGTCTTAAGACTGTTCTCCACCATTTCTCCCATTTTGATTATTTCTTCAAAGGATTTACCAACTGCGGACATCATGTTTTGAAATTAATTCGGCTCTTGAGCCTGAAGGAAAAAAGTGACTAACTCGTGGTCATCCATGGGTGGCTTAGCTCTAGCTGCCTGCTCTCTCCATTTGATGGCATATTCCCTGAAACTTTCAGTTGGTTTCTTTTTCAGTTTAGAAAGGGAAATGTGGTCTGGGGCAATGTCGATATTGTATTGAAACTGTTTGATAAAGGCCCGTGCCATTTCATCCCAGACGTACTAACAAGATGTGCCTTGATCCCAAAACCATTCAGATGCTACTCCCGAGAGGCTTTCCCCAAAATAAGCTATAAGCAATTCTTCATTTCTTCCCACACTTCTCAATTGGTTGCAATACCTTTTCAGGTGGGCTATGGGGTTTCCATGTCCATCGTACTTTTCAAATTTGGGAACCTTGAAACCAGGCGGCAAGTGGACATCGGGGAACATGCATAGATCTCTGAAGGCAACACTCTTTTGACCTGCCATTGCTTGCGTGTTTTTCAGCTGTTGTTCTAATCTTTTCACTCTTTGGGCTATTTCTTCCTGTACCCTCTTTCGGGTAGGCTTCTCGATGTTTGCAGGAAGATCAAACGAGTACGAGTGGTACTCGAGAGAGTGAGATTATTCTTGTTGTATAGCAAATTGTGACTCATGAGAAGGCTGTCCCTGGCCATTGGCCCATGCTTGACGCATTTTGGTCATTTGTTGTTTCAGCGTTCTATTTTCCTCAACCACAGTAGACCCTTGTTGAACTCTCTGACCCTGAGTCTCTTGAGCACTCGTAACAGCTTCAATGTCAGTTATCATTTTCCTTGGATCTTGTTTAACAGTTTACCACAACCAACCACCTCAACTTTCTGAATTAACAAAACGAAGCCACCATGTTAGCATTAAGGTATTTCGCTTATTGATTTCCTTTTTTTTCTGCTATTTTCTTTTTTTTTTGCCTTTTTTGTGGGTTTTCCCCTTTTTTTTCTTGTGTTATGGTCGAATCCTATGTGGATTGCCTACGTATCATGACCCCGCATGAATCACACCAAGCGTAGTTCTTGCAAATTAATGTAAAAATAAAGAGATATTTTTTGGGATTTTCAAATTTTATTTTTCTTGAAGGGAAACTATAGAAGTCGACTCCAACTACAAACTCGATGATTAAAACTGGATCAAGAGTACATCAAAACTTCACATCCTGGGGCCCGTGGGGAGCTTGGTAAGAGGGAAAATTTGCTTGGTAATTTGAGGTAGGTTGATATGTAGGAAGGGGTATTGGATACGTTTGGTATTTTATTGGGGATTTTGTTCTCTGTGCAACCATCACGGCACCCACATCCCTTTTCTTGGATGTGCCGCTAGACTGTAGAGAATTGTTGGTAGCCTGTAATGCTTCAAAGTTAGTGACCATACCACTTTTAATACCTTCCTCGATCCTCTCCCTAGCGTGGTGATGTCAGAAAATTTTTGGCCTTCGATCAACATCAACCTTCGTAGTACTATGGGTCTTGGGCCCGGATGAAAAACCTGTTCATTTATTCCTCTTCTGAAGCCGGCCTGACCTTAGCATCTTTTGATCTCTAACGAGTACTCACAGAATGTCTCTGTGGGTTTCTTTTTCAAGTTTTGGATGTAGAACACATCTGGTGCATTCTCCGTGTTGAATCTGAACCTGTCCAGGAAATCAGACGCCATACATACCCAGTTCGACCACTTCTTCGTGTCTTAGCTAATGTACGAAGATAGAGCATCCCCTTTAAGACTCCTCATAAAGAGCTTCATGCGAACCTTTTTCATCTTTTCCTACTTCGACCAGTTTTTTGCAGTATGTCCTTAAATGAAATCTAGGATCCCCGGTGCCATCGAACATCTCAAACTTGGGAGGTTTTTACCCCTCGGGTAGTTCGACATCTGGTTGAATGCAATGGTCTTAGTAATTCATTCCCTCTATCCCCTTGCTTCCTTTAACACCCTGGACTCGGCTAGTCAGCTTCTTGAGTTCTGCAGCCAGATTCTTGATAAGAGAGTCTTTTTCATCATACTCGGACGTGCTCGAGGAGGGCTGAATGAGGTGTGGTATGGTTTCCACATAGATGGGGGTGTTGTGGTGATGATAATTTGTGGAGTTTAGCGGTTCAGGGATGAGCAGTGGGGTGTTGCTTGAAGTATGGCATGTATTGCAGTGATGATGGGGAGTGGGTTAGTTCTGTGGTTTCAGGATGTTTTGAAGAGGAGTGGGATTTTAAGTGTTGGGGAAGTTGATATCTGCGGTAGTGAGAGAAAATGACAAGCTTTCCAAATTCCGAACTTGGTCTAGTTCTTCCTGAAATTTCAATAACTTTTGTTCAAGCTGGGAGGCACTTTCCTTGGAAACCTGAATACCCTGAGAAGTCTCTATCCTTTCAGCCGAACTCTCCTTTCTATTGTTGCTCAAATCTTCAATTTTTCCCTTGTTCTTGTTTCTGATAGGACTTGGACGAAGAGAAGGTGGAGGGCCCTTAGATCTTGTGGGAATATGATGACGATGCTAGAGTACACGAACTAACCTTTGGGGAAAGGGAATAAAACAAAAGGTAACAAGTTAGTATGGATCATGGGAAGAAAAACATCGTAATATTAAAACACATAGTGCAAGAATAAAATTGTGTCGTAATTTGGGAGCCTCATTTTGCACGAGGTAGGCCTAGAAACAAGTTGATTTGGAGAACTTATAATGCTAAATGCTTCATTTTCTTGATAAAAATAAGACGAATTCCAAAACGACACTAAAATTGCAAAAAATAAAAACGTCACTAATGGCCATTGGCCTTACTATATTTAAAGCAAAGAAAAGACTCCTAACTACTTGGTCCCAGAAGGACCTTTCCCAAACTCGGCATCTTTAGCTCCATCGGACAGCTTCACCAGCTCACGCAGTCCCAGTATCAAGTAGGTTCTCACCAAGTGTCCTCCTTCGTTTCCCTCAACGTTCTGGCAGTTTTCAATCCTCTGGATGAACTTCTTTTCTAGCTCCACTAAACCCCGCTCCAAATACCCCAATCGCTTGTTGGCGCTGACAGCCATATCTTTCTATTCTTCAATTAGCTTTTGATGGGCTTCTTTAATTTCCTAGTTCTCACTCTCGCATTCCCGAATCCTCTTGCATAATTGGTTGTACTTAACCTGTACTTTAGCCTTTTCGTCGATGACCCTATGACCTCGAACAAACCTGGGTTGTCCTAACCCACCATGATTGTCTTCCAACCAACTTGGATAGTATAGAGTATAGCCAGCATGGTACCTGTCTGGTTCTATGGAATCCTTTCCCGGGATGATTTTGCAATGCCACATGTGTTGAGCTTGACACTTCAATGGACTATCATCGTCTTGAAAGTCGGCCCTGAAGTGACTCATTTTTTTGACCCTTGGTGTAACCTGCCTTCTTTCTGCCTGTCTCATGACTCAGAGAAGGACATAGTGATAAGTTCCTCTTAGACCAATGAGTATAAGAAATGACGCATCCTGAGATTGGACAATGAACTCTTCAGTAGGCAACCATTCAAACATCCACTGCACTTGGTCCTCTTTCAGATTCTCAAGAAACTCTACCCACCCTTTAGCATCTTCTGGTTGAGCAAACATATTAGGCATATAATTCATTCATCTTGGCTGATGGAAGGCGATATGATCATTCCAGTCTCTACGTAGAATCTCTTGCCGATATTCACCTTTTTGGAGGTGCTCCATAAGCCAGAGTTGGAGCAGTAAGTTACAACCTTCAGAGGGTTTGGCCCCTTGTTGACATTTTTCTAGGGCTCAGTACATCTCCGCAACGATCATAGGTACTATGCTAAAAGGCTGCCCACCAATTCCTTCCATTAAAGTCTTGGTGACCATGGCCAGTCTGGTATGGATCCTAGCCTTCTTCATAGGAAACACAATAATCCCCAAAAAGCAGAACATAAAGACGAAGACTCTTCTATGGATGCGCCCCAATGATGGAAGGGCGAATTCATCTGGGTAAGTGCGGTAAGACATGCGATGGTCGTATCTCTCGTATAGATAGTCGAAAGGAATGTAGGAATCTTCAAACAGGTCAGGTCTGTGTTCTTCTTTAGTCCCATCATTTTGAGAAAACCCCTGATAAGTAGGAGTTTAACGTGTTTTATGCCCCGACTTGCCTATGCTTTGAGTATAAATTGCTACAAAATAGTCACTGAATGGTCACAGTTTGTGCTTGATTGTAGGTTTGAGCAACAAAGTGACGAAATGTCGAAGATCGGCTCAAAATGGAGTGAAACCTGCTCAAGTATCAAACGCCAAGTAAAGTGATGGAAAAAGAGCATAGTGTGGATTGCACAAAAGTGCACGCGGCTGCACTGACAGATTCAGAGAAGTGTATATTCAGGGCTTTCACTACGCGGCCACCGTTGGATTTATGCGGCTCGCGTTCAGCTCACGCGGCTACGCCACTTTGTCATGCGGTCCGCGTGAAGAGATTCAAAGAGATGCAAGTTTGGATTCCATAGCCACGCGGCCACGCTACACTTTTGCGCGATCTGCGCTAACGAGATTCAGAGAGCTGATTCCTTAGCAAAGTCAAGTAGTGCGCTCCATGCTACTTTATGTGCGGACGCGCCAACTTCCATCGCGGCCGCGCTGCACTTTTGCGCGGTTCACAGTCCTCAACTTCAAAGAGTTAAAATTTATGAGTTCAAGAGCCGATGCGGCCGCGCTACCTTTTTGCGCGGTTCGTGCTGACCCTGTAGGAGTATTTTGTCTAGTTTTTCTAGCCACTATAAATAGAACATTTTACCATTTTTAGGTTAAGTTTTGTATCAGATATTGATTTGCGCTTGTGAGAACCGAAGTTTTAGCCTATTTCGGCATTTTAGCATTAATCTCTCAATAGATTCTTGTAGTTTCTTCTTAGCAATTAATTAATATGTTTAGTTCTTCTTCTATTTCTCATGTTTCTTCTTTAATTATGTCTAGCTAAACCCATTAGCTAGGGTTCTGGCTCAACCCTAGAGTGGGTAGTTGATTGGTGTTGCTATCTAGGGTGAGATCGAGATTAGGTGTTTGTTATTTTGGTTAATTTTGTGTTTCAATTTCAAATTTGTGGTTGCAAACACAGATTCAAGCTTATATGGTTTAACTCTTCTTGAGAAAGACAGTCCATGACCCTAAAATTGATCCAACAAGGAATTGGGATGGACCCATGAGAAATTATAGTTCCAATTAACGGGTTAAACCTCGAGAGAGTAATTAACCTACTTGAACCCTAGTTGCTTGGTCTAATTGGCTTACCCAATTGGTCTCGAGAAAGCCAATTGGGCAAAATTGTTTTCTCTACCGAGAGGTGTGAGAATGGGTACAAATGTTCAACGGTTATAGCAAATGACCCAAAAATATCAATCTCCCCTTAGTAGTTTCTACCTGTTGACTAGCCACCTAGGTAGTGTCGCGACCCTAGTCCCTTTCTCTATATTAAGTACAACTTAGCAATATTCTTATAGCTTAATTTAGCATTAATTATTAGTTTATAACAGTATTGATGAATACAAAAAACCCAAAAATGTTAGAAGTACAATTAAAAGCACATACGCAACTCTAGGCTAGACAGACAATACAACTCCATTCCAAGCTCCATGTGGAAATTCGATCCCGAACCACTATTTGGGTAAAAGCTATAGCGACCTGCTATTCCAACCATTGCATAGTGTCGAGTTGGCAGTGATCAACTTTTTGGTGTCGTTGCTGGGGAGCTTACGGTGTTGATTATCTATGTAGCTAGTTTTGTGATTTGCTTCTCTTTCCTTCTTGTTCACTAATTTTATTTGTGTTGATCAATCAGGTACAAATGGCCCTCAATGGAAATGATCCACTTGGCGGTGCCTTGGCGAGGGAGGAGGTTGAAGATCTTGAGCAAGATGAGCTTCATGCAGCTCAATTTCCACGTTGAGGTAGAAATGCCAATGCAAATGCTAATCCGAATGAGAATACTCCAGAACCTCCTCCACCACTGCCAAGAGTGGCTCCAACAGTCCTTCCGAATCAAGGATATGTGAGTGCCATCATTCCTCCCCGAATTCGGGCGGGGAATTTTAAAATCACAAATGTCATGTTGACCTTACTCGAGCAAAGAGGGTATTTTACGAGCGCCTCCGACCAAAATGCTTACAAACACTTGAAGGGGTTAGTAGATACATGCTGGGGTAGCAAGCAAACAAACGTATCTGAGGATGCGTTAAGATTGAGGCTTTTCCCGTTCTCTCTCCGGGGTAAAGCGTTGGATTGGTTAGAAAGGCTCCCCAATCATTCTATCACCACATGGGATGAATTGGTGGACAAGTTTATTGCCAAGTTATTTTCTCCAAGTCATATGGCGGCTCTTCGGGATGAGATTCTAGCTTTTAAACAAAAGCCAATGGAACCTTTGCACGAGATATGGGAAAGATATAGAACAATGGTGAAGGAGTGCCCTAATAACGACTGTAAGCACGTGATTTTTGCCCTGTATGAAAATAACTCCTAAAAAATAGACGGAAATAATTTTAATTGATTTTTAGGTGTTTTTCTTTATTTAGTTACATTTAAAACATTTTAAAAAAAATCATAGAAAAAAAAGCCATAAAAATGTCACATTTTAATTTCAAGCCGCCTTAGGTTTA